>WURV02154933.1:0-16643 GCA_011762755.2 Epimenia babai
ATACCAAATTGTACATCTATTTTGTGGACCCATTAAAATACCTGTGGATATACAGGAATGTTAATGGGTCGCAAATATACAAACATATACAAGAAATAAATACAAAAAAAATTGATATCTTGCGGCCTCAAACCCACAATGTCCTAATGACCAATGTGTTGTTGTTGTGGATGTCACTATTTCATATGTAAAAGTAAAGTAAATTAGGAATTTATATCCTGCTTGCGCGGGTAGGCAAATGGCTGTTTGCGAGGATTCACCGGGCAAGAAATGCGATCCTATAAGATCGAAACGGTAATTAATTTTGGATCAAGGTTTTCTTTTTTTCTTCTTTCGTGGAACTTGTCAAAATTGCCTATTTCCAGTATTGAAACTTTTCTCTAAATTGAAAGACCATTGGATGTTACGTTGCTAAAATGGTATTAGCAGTTTTTTTAGCACGGATGTCTATGGCTTTTTTTCTGGAAGGAGCACAGGACATGTGGTGTTTAAAGATAGGTCACTGCATTTCTGACAGTGTAGGTTATGGATTCTATTATTATGAGTTATTATAGTGCATGCATACGGGTTCGCTGTCAGGGTAATGACTGGTTGGTCATCTAAAGGCTTCTCCACTCTGACACGGCTGTGTTTGTGACGCTCCTGTCATTGCCGTGGTGCTTACCTCCCCTTTACATTATATCTCACCGCACATAATCATTCCTTGTCACGTATTTAGCAATGTTTGACATCGGAAGGCAAGTAGCATCGTGGTTAAATCGGCAGAATTCAATCCATATGACCATGGAATGATTCCCGGTCTAACGTGTGGCGTTTTTTTCAGGCAAAAAGCATCTCAAAGCCCGTCCACGCATGGTAATCTACGTAGCCCAGACAAAGTGATTGTGTAAGGACTTTTTTCCTCTGATGCGGCTGTGTTTCAGGGTTTTTGGATGTTCATTATAGCAGTTATTTCTCGGCTACCTCTGCATCATATAAATATTCATCAACTATCCCAGATTTAGCGGAGTTTACTACTCAAATAGGCTGTCCGTAGGCGTCTGGAACCAATGGTTGGATTGTTACATACATGGTAGTCTGTTGTCAATGGCAACGCGTGAGGTGTATGGACAAAAGTAAAATAAAGGCAAAAGGAAATGGTAGTGTTTGACAGCTACAGTCAAACCTGCCTGAATGGCCACCTGTATTAAGCGGGCACTTGTAATGGTCACTTCAAATTCCTCCCGACATGTACACTAGTCAAAATGTCAAACCTAGATTAAACGGCCACCTGTCTTAATGGCCACTCTTTCGTGATTCCCGTGAGTGGCCGTTTAATAGAGGTTTGACTGTAATGGTCATCTTATTGTATTATGTAATTAATAATACCCTGCCTTAAATTACAAATCTATTTACAAATCTCTCAATATTCAAGCACAAAAATCATCACCGTTTGATATATTGAAGAAAGGCACGAAGAAAAATACCTAGTTTACGCGAATTGGAATGATGACCTTTCCTTTTAACCGTTGCAACACGAGCCCGAAGAAATATGCACCCTGGTCTTTATTACGTGGAGCATTTTTATTATCACGCACTTAACGATTCCCATTAGCTTGAGATATGTCCATTATGCATTTACACCGACTGACACTTACGCATTTACACTGAATTATCACTGAAACTTCATCGATAATCGAACTTCATTATTTTGTCTAGATGCTTGCCTCCGTGACGACTGCAGTTTATGCCAGTTTACGGGAGAACGGATATCTGCAAAAAATTAATAATTTCATGAAATTGAGATAGTAATATGAAAAATGCACGGGTTAATCTTAATCTCATTTAGCCAGAAGAATTTTTATTTTAGTAAAATACTAACTTTGTTAATAGTATTACTCACATCACATGTAATATCACATTACTTCTTTATATTTTACAAACTAGAATATGGTTTCTATGGAATCAAAACTCATTCATGCTAAATTTTAATCTTTTGATGCAGATTCTACAGGTTTTCTTGTCGGAAAACCATTCAAAATATGGGCAAAAGAAAATTCGACAAAACAGGAAACCTTATTGAGTCAATTTCTTTCACACAATTAAATAGGGCGTAAGAAAGAGGTAAAGGTATACATTTTTCCTACAATACCGTAGATCACCGACCAACCGGCTGCCAGCCGATTAATTTCGATGATTATATCAGCTATAAATATTCAGCAAGCGATAATATTTCCTGTATAGAGTAGCAGGTTAAGATCCAATAAATCAATCACTTATGGAGGAAATCGTTTAGATTTTTTGATCATATAAGAAAACGGCATTCCACTTAAGTTGGTTATCGGTATTATTTCTGGAAGAAAATGGGACACAAACAAATGAATCTGTTCTGTGTCCATGAAGCGAAGAATATATTATGTACAAACATCGGAATATTGCTCCAATGCAACAAAAAACATGTTTTTCATTATAGATTATATTTTATAACGCCTCGACTTTAAAAAGGCCTAACTCTTTTCATCATTGTAATGTACATTATGTACGGGTTATTGTATTTCATTTTATCGAATTCCGAAGTAACTACAATAGAGACTATTACTAATGACCATGAACAACTCCAAGCTCACTGCCATCACACTTCCTCTCCACTTAAATACGCCCTTCGCGTACTTTCTGAGTAGTCAGCGTGAATTAATGGTACGATGTCTATGTTGCCGCCACTGAACGCAGCTTAAAGTGTGCGTGTAGCACGCGACACGCTCCTCAGACTGACATTTCCCTCGTTTTCTAACGGAGGTCCTTGAGACTTGACAGAGTGCCCATCATCCTGAAATGGAACGGCGAGCTCTAATGCCTAATCCACCATTTGACAGATCATTCCGAATGTATAACCCAGATTCGGTCGAATGCTGAAGCAGTTTTGTAATCATGTTCCGCTTTATCAATCTGGTACCATGGGTTCTTAATGACAATACAAAATATATATGCATAGGAATGCTCAATGCACACAATCAACACTAATACGAGCTCATCATGCGCTGCATCTAATTGCCACCCATGACCATCGGCGACCTTAATCAAACACGATTATTTTTATGGAAACGCGTAGAAAATCAATCAGCGTGCGGACTACTGGACGCTCAGGGAGGTGAATTAGCGATGATAATGGGGACGGTAGTGCGGAAGGAAAACTCAGTTTGGTGTGAAGGACTCGGGATAGGATTAATGTATTTGTAAAGTAGTATTAACTTGTTGACTGAACCAGAGGGATTCACCACCTTGCCTCACTGGTTTCCTAGTCAGATTCTCTTTTCAGGCTGGTCGAGTTCGCTGATGAGGTTCCCTGCTTAGGTTTGCTGATTGCTGAGGTTCACAGGTCAAATTCATAGGTTGGGTTCGCTGGTCGGGTTTGTTGGTCGAATTCGGCTGTTTAGATTTGCGGGTTAAGTTCATCGGTCAAGATTGGCCGGTTACTGGTTAGGTTGACCAAGTATGTGCCTGTATTTCGGAAATTATAAGGTAGATGGCTTCCAATCTTTTGAAATTGAACGAAGATTAGACAAAATTATGTGTTATAAGTGCATAATGCACATTTGATACTTATGTCATAATGTGCAAAGTATTGTTTTTCAATTATCAATTATTTCCTTCCACTTATCAAATTATCAATTTTTCCTTCCACTAACACTAAAAACATCGGTGTATCAGTTGATGTTCTCTACTTGGAAGAACACTTATGTCGTGACTCGTGAGTGCTTTTTGCGCATCACGTTGCTACTGCAATAATTCACTCGGCACCAAGTCGTCTCTAGCCGGGTGATTATAAAACAGCATAAATTTTGTCATGTTACTAAAAGAAGCTACATTGGTCACCGCTACATCAATGTTTTTGGTTCATAATTCTTATGTTGATTTTTCCTCTGTTTATGTGAATGACTTGGTATAGTTTTACGTGCCTAATACACATCTCTGCTCTTCTTTCTTGGCCATTCGTCATCCATGTCGGGCTTATTGGCTCGTGACGTCAGACAACCATCGTTCTGAATATATTCAACTTTGTGAAATGAATTGCCACTGACCATTCAATTTATTACGTCACTGGCTGCTCTCAAATCACTACTCAAAACGTTATTTTCTCAAGCTTACTCGTACCACTTTGTATTTGTTTGTCATTGCACAGAACATGTGAAAGGAGTTAACTTCTAATTATGCGGTATAGAAATGACCCAATTCCTTACAAACGGGTCCACCGGTCAATTTGCCGGTCAGGTTTGCCGATTGTATTCGCTGATGGGTAGTTAATGATCACAGGATGTGACTGAGAAGTTTGTGTAGTCCGTATGGCGCTCGACTCCTGATTGGAAAATGCATAGCCTGTGACATGCAACTTCTTTTTTTAAGTCCTACCTGTAGACTCACAAATGAGTGGTAATCGAATGCACCTACTAGGTATTGGGTTACTACAATGCAAAGTGAAATAGCGAGGTTTTAGTACCATTAGTAGTGTCAGTCGCACTTAAAATATGGCCTTCTTAAACCCTCAATAAATTTTACAAAAGACACTTCTCGACAATTTTTCCCCACATTCAAGCATGAAAATCTTGCTTATTTCCTGTCATGGGAGGCTCTGGAAAAATCCTTGTTTGTTTGGACTGGAACTCTCAACCTCTCACAAAAAGGTCGTGTTTGAACCGCTGCACTATACTGACATCAATGATAGCCCACATGTGACCGACCCACTTTTTTCAAAGGCACTGCCCATGTCTGAAATAGCATTAATCTAATATGTTGCTTGCAACTATCTCCAATTCCTACATAAAAGGTCAGATACATACATATACTCGTATACCACAAACACCCACATATCAAACGCCGTCGGGTCATTCAACGGAAGCCATCTAATAATAATAAAAAGCACGTTCTATCTACAGTAGCTAATGGCCTTTAATGACCTCTTGGTCTTATCCATTGCACCAGACATACATACAACTGAGTGTGACCTTTATGCAGTATTTCTGATGTATTTATAAGGAGAGGGAGCAATTGTGCCGTGGACGTGCCAGCCAGTTGTATGTACGGTGGTGACCCACTTTGTTATTTGTACATCATTCCTCTCGAGATCAATTAATCAAGTTACCGAATCGTAATGTTTCTGAGTGACCTCATCGAACTCCATGCCGCATGTCTTATCTTCCTGGAAGTTAAAATTCAAATCAAATTCAACTATTATAGTTATTAGCTTTGCAGTTGACGTGAAGTTTATGGCAAATAGTTTAGTTTTCTTCGTTACTGGAAAATGCAATATTTTCCTGAAAATACATTTACTGCCTTTAGAGTGAGATCTTCATAAAAATGCGACATATCTGATTGATATGTAATGTTTCTTTGGATATATGTGCCTTCTTTAATGTAAAACAAAAATAGGAGTTTTATTATTATTTTAAAAAATATTTAAAGAATATTAATTTTTAAAAAATGTAATAATAAATTGCTCAAAAACCTTAACGTAAGTGTCACGCAAATACCGGCGAAGAATGAATTGATTTTGGGTTTTAAAAAATGTAGGAAAAAATTTTTCATTCATATGTGGTTAGTAGAAGGCTCAAAGTACAGAAAATGTAGGTAGAACAAAGGTTATCTACAGTTGGTTATTATTTTGGCATTGATAGGATGCTAATTGCCAATACTGTCAGGCCTCCACTGCGTGTGATTGCATTGAGGTCAACTTTTACATCTAATCATCGGGTAAACAATTCATATAATGACTCCATCATGCGCTATACAGTAATGTTGTGTCCGTGGTCTCAGCCACCGCGTTTGGAATTATATTTAAGTAAAGTAACGATGGCATGACCGCATCGCGTGATAATGTTCGAATAAATTATCGACGCAGTCACATGTTGCTTTCCGTCGCTTACGTCTCCTGTATCCACAGTGGACTAATAAAGTTGTTTCCGTGATAATGGAAGTCGTTAGCGGTATTCTACCGTGTTTACGATGCCTTGCGCCCATTAGAACTCATCTACAATGCATTCACTACGTCGCACATCTCGTGAGAATTGACGCATTGTAGCGCATCATAAATTATACAATAATCGCAATGGTCATGCGACGAGTCTTGAGTCTTAGTCCATGTTTTGAATGCGTCTCTGGTGGGTTTCACGGGATGAATCGTTATTGGCTTGTAGCGCGGCATTCCATGCAGTCACTTCAGAACATAGCGCTGGCTTCAGGTAGAAAAGGTTTTCGACAAGTAAACAAAGTGAAAAGGTCAGAGTCGAGTTTTAGTGCTACTTCATAATAGTGGTAAATGTCAGTCACATGTCGCTTCATAGTGTACTTGAGAAATTTCTTAACCCACTTGAGTACTAATCTTTCTCAGTAGCTATTTAGGCACGAAAATCATTTGGTGGCGAGGAAGTTGTAGTTACTTTTTCCTCATCCTGTGATATGGCTAACGCAGCAGCTCTGTAATTTATGTAATTAAACACAAGTTGCTTACTCCAGTCCACGGAATTACAGATGGCTTCAAGTGATTCTGATAGATTTCCCATTAACGAGACACTGACTATAAGTCTTGCTCTTCACCCCGTGCGGGATGCCTCAGCGATGTTCCAGAGTATATACGTATATGGCATCGATTTTACTCGGGGAAAATCGCGACCTATCCCAACACCAGCAATCAATCTCCCCCAAACCGGGACACTATCCCAGATTAGATATGGGAGATGCTGAGGATATGTATACGCGAGTAGCATGATGCAGAATCACAATCCCCGCGTTGCTCGATGTCCATTATTCCACGGTGGCTGAGACTCGTGTGCCTAGCCGGTATCAATCAGGCGGTAAAACCTCGAATGTTTATGCAATTTTTCATGCGATTCGTTTTACGAATGACAGTCGCGGCTTACGTACGGGGTAACGGCGAGAGTTTATTGCGCATCGCGCTACGCTCGTCAATGTCTAATGTGTATCTAGTCAATAGGCGAGCAAGTGATCCTGGTCGTTTCAATTCAGACTAATCAAGCATTTTTGCGTCGGTCTATTTACTATTTACAGACTTATTCGTGCTCTTTTCAGTCGGAGTCTTTTCACTGAACTGGCCGCGTCATTCATAGCTTTCTTGCTGCGGCAAGAACTAATACGACACTGTTGACTCTCTCACTCAGGCATTCTATAGATTGTTTGTAACCAGAGAGGGAGAGAGTGAACCCATAGATTAATGCTCGTCTCGTTTATATCATCAGAGATTTGCGCAGATCTCTTGACATCAGATTAATATATCCTTGAAAGAAGCCTTCTAAACCCCATCTTTTGGTGCCATAGTCTTACTTATTACATCTTTTTATTAACTTAGTGAATGGGATGGAATGCTGCACTTGTGATCAGTATTTCTTGCACAGTATAAAGTCATCCCAACTGAGTGACTGGGATGGAATGCTGCAATTGTGAACAGTATTTCTTCCACAATATAAAGTCATCCAAACTGAGTGACTGGGATGGAATGCTGCACTTGTGATCAGCATTTCTTGCACAGTATAAAGTCATCGAAACTGAGTGACTGGGATGGAATGCTAATTGTTTAAATTTACTTATCTAACTTATCTACGTTCTTCTGCCCTCCGTTTGTATATCTTGGCATGGATTACACTATAAATTTTATAATCTGAGTGCATGACTGCCTATTGATTTGCCCATGCCTTTCAAGCTGAAACTCATTCGAGGGCCGCCATAGTTGTGTCTTATCACCCAACTTCTTTACCAGACTTATGTTCATAGTTGCTCGGACGAATAAGGGACCTTACAATGCTACTCATCGTCTCATAGTTGCCAAGTCCTTGGCCTTTCATACATTGCAAAGCCTCTAACGCTTGAACTTTGTGCCATTGGCCCGAATGTTGTTGACGTAGTTTTTAACGCAATCGTTGTTACCTAACCGTTTGTATTTCAGCTTCTCAGTCTCGAACAGCCCTCTGAAACCGCGCCCCTCTGCTACGGCTGTCCAACTCGAACATCCCTGCAGTTTCGTATCGAAACATACAACATGTTATATATTACATTGGTAATGGACTAATCAAAGTGTACCTGTTAATGGATTCCGTCAAACCTCGTCCTGCCGAACACGATACTGAATGAATGTCTAATAAAACAATCTTCACAGATCAGGCATTGAACTGAGAAATGCCTCGTGTGTCAAGACCCGATAACTGTAAAAATTAAATCAAAATCTACTTTATCTCGAATTTATATCATGTATTGCACGTAACCAAGCAAAGCATACTGTTTATATCAAGGAGATCTGTGTTGAAGAATTTTACCCGACCCCACACCTGAGTGATATCCGACATAACACAGGGCCTCTCAAGTCCAGTAACTGTCCAGTTTACTACATTTGAAATCAACTATTGATAAGAGTATAATGGTTAAGTGGACGGACGTTCTGTCGTATGATTGTGGCTGACCACTCTGGGGGTGACTATTGGTTGTTTTCTAAAAAATATTTTTCGCCATAATCGATTAGTCAAGTGGCAGTAATGGACTTGTAACTGAAAGGTCGCGGGTTTGAAATCGACTTTTCTGCTATAATCCTCAGCAAGTAATTTATTCCCAATTGCTAGAGTAAACCCATCTCCAACATTGTAGATGCTTGATATCATCTTTGGTTGATATGTTGCGAGTGTCGAGGTATTGTATCTGCGCTGACAAGAACTGCCATTAACATTCATTGTGAAACGCATCTGAGAGCATTGGCTGATACTTGCGTTATATAAATGTTGTACTTTACTTTTTACCACTTTACCAAGCGCCCCCTCGCCTGGCAATTCTGACTGCATGTCGCAGTCTGCGTTCGCTAGTGGATTTCCCGGGTCGCGTTATCGCCCGTTCGCCACCATGAATAATTAATCCTTCCACTTTTCGGCTTAAATTACCGAGTTATTAATTGAGAACCTGCATCATATACATGTCAGGCTCCCCGTGAAATCGCCCTCATATTGCTAATGAAGCAAATACGACACGCGAACATGAATAAATGTAGATGAAACTCCTTCAATGCATGAGCAATCTGCTACAGTCAATCTACCAACTACAATGTGTATGTGATACGATTATAACGTATATTTTAATCTGGTTACGACTTCAAAAGTACAATTTTCAACTTATTGGAATTGTCCCGTTAATATGTGTCTTCTTGGAACGGGCGCTATGATCTTCGGGGACTATATTATGTAAGCATTCATTTAATTAACCAGATCGTCTAGTTTTTAGATATTTCTGTCAAATAAATTAATGTCTCGATGATGTTGTGGCTGTTTTTTACTATATCTCATTACATTCGTTCTAAAGGTATAGCTGGAAGCCGGAAAATCGGCATTTTGTAAAGGAGCCACGAGTCTGGCTACGTTGAGACGCTTTATTTTTCAAGAGTAATCTTATGAATGAGTGCAAAAATTTAATTATATGTAACTCATAGAAGTGGATCGCCATTCTGCTATATCTCAAAAAAGATGCGAAATGATAATACTCTATTAACTATTCGATACTATGGTATGCAATAAGCATTAACCCTTTACACTTAGGTATGACGACCTCTTAAAGAAAAGACAACCCTTAACTGCATGCAAGATGAAATATTATTTTCATTAAATAATTGTATTTCTGAAAAATTTTTAGGCAACCTACCGAGGTCTGAATATTTTTTGCAGTACGGTTAAGTAAAATCTTAAATTTGACGTGATTGCGTTTAGGATGCTGGCGATCGCGGCTACTTCGTCACGTGAACGTACATAATAATCATCCATGGGAGATTTATTTGAGAGCACGACACATTGTGTAGGCCGTCTGTTGATATTCGATACCAGTGACGTGAATGCGCGAATGTAAACTGTCTGCCAAGAATTGGTCATTTGAACTACAGTGATCCCATGGGCACAATGACGTTACCCTATTCTTGTTAACCACATATAGACTAGCTGTGTTTAGAACCAACGATGGACTTGACGGTTTAACCCCAGTCCACTCATACAGGCAAACGTGGTTTCGCGAAGGGTCAAACGAACCGCCCTGGCAGCGACGGGCAGTCTATCACCACACGCAGAAAAACCGCCTCGCCTCGGAATAGTCGCCTGGGCAATGACTGTTATTTAAATTCAAATTTTAGATTTTATAAATGTTAAAACGGTGCGAGCAGACATTAGTAGTACAACCTAGGTGGATAAATGCGATCAAAACAGGGTAATCGATCGTACTATAAAAAGGTGGATGGTTATCACAGTATTTAGAACAATACACTATATGATATATTACGAACGCAATTTTATTGATTTTCATTGTGTAATAACTCGCGTTTGTCGGAATGGGGTCGCGTTCTCGTTCCAGTACTAAATGCCGGTGTCGATCCTTGAAGGAACTCATTATTTTCTACTGGTTAAGACTAATTGAATTTATGGCTTGTATAATGGGTATATGGGTTGTTATTGAATTGTTTCAGACCCCGATCTCCGCTGATCACTTCGGTGTTAGACTGATGAAGTATGGTAAACGGCGTGCTTTATGGAATAGTGTGTAAAAAGTAAAGCGCTACATATACCAAATTTAATAGCACCTTTTGCTCCTCGGTAACGTCCAGTTTACTACTAGTAATTATGGTAGTTAGCTCTGTACACAAATTTTACACAACTGGAAAGAACATTAATAATATTGGGTATGCTGATGATACGGTGTTAATAAGCTAGACGGGAGAAGGACTTTCATAAATTTGAGACAAAGTTATAACCGGAAGGTAAAAACTATGATATCGCGAAACACAAAGAAACCATCTCTATGACGACATCTAAGAAAGCGATAGCCCAAAAGTGCAAAATCACGGCCAAAGGAGACGCCATAATGTAAGTAAATAAGTTCAATTATTTAGGAGCGATGATAACATCACATGGAAAATGTGACACTGAAATTCAGACGTAGAATAGCAATATCAAAGGAAGCATTCATCTAAAAATCAACGGTGTTGACAAGTTCGCATATATCTTTACCTACGAAATTACAAACTTTAAAGTGTAACATCTTGTCGGTTTTGCTTTACGTTTGTGAAACCTGGACTATTAGCAAAGTCATGACAAAGAGACTGTTGGCAACAGAAATGTGGTTTCTGAGAAAAATGTTTAAAATCCCATGGGTTGACAAGATAGCGAATGCAATGGTTCTCCTGCGGGCAGATGTGAGTAGAAATGTAATGAGGACTATCAAATCTCGGAAACTGTCATTTACGGGTCATACAATGCGAAGAGAAAGCATTAGATAACTCGGCGTTAACTGGTAAGATCTCCGGGTCCACGTCAAAAGGAAGACATATAAAGACATTTGTCAACTACATCCAAGAATGGACAGATGTACCAAAGGCTAACGACATACTGCACAAGAGCAAAGACGGTGAAGATTGGCATGGTCATCAACGCGCTCTGGGTGCAAAATGCCAAGACGACGACAGCTCTGTAACAGACGTTATCACGACGTTTACATTTTTACTTCACCATTTATTTTATTTCCTATTTATCCGTGAAAAAAAAACACATCCTACTGGTATTTACTTGACTTTATCGATCAGCGCAATCCGGGTAAAGATCGTGATCGATGATACAATGGAAACAGAACTGGTATTGCTCTGATTTCGATCCTCCTTCTAGTTCTTACATCGATGCTTTACAACGGAGCTGTCCCGTATCCAGAGAGCTCTTAGATACTTTGTCTGTTCTGCTTATGTAGGTGAGGGGCCACATAGGCGGTTGTTTCAAGGGAAACATCTCGACCTGACAGTAAAACGAAAGGTTATTACTGCCTAGATGTCGATTCCACAGCAGGTTTTTCGTGAAAGTTATTCTTTAATTGAATATACTCAAACAGGAAAATATGCCGAATCGTACGAATAGACGGTGTAAGAAACTTTATCTTTAATATTGATTGTGAAGAATTAATACTTCATCTTATTAATTAACAACGTAGAAATATTATACACTGAGCTATTATGCACTGATAGTGACGGGTTTTATAAATGAAACACTTACAACCAATAACCATCTAAAATCTGCACATATCAACGCGGTTAGACTAAATTAAACTTTGTGATAAAAAGAGCAAACTCGCGGCAAATTACAGCCGCTTATAAAGAATTTTGGGTGGCTTTGGTGAATCTTCCGGAAAGATGATAGTATGCTCAGCCAACATAAATAGTCAATCAAAACTTGTTGACCACTTTGGATTTTTTTAGAAATGAGCGTACAGTATTAGAAAATTTGTTAATCAATTTACGTCGATTGCGCAAATAGGCCAGGTCAGTTTACCGCGCCCGCAATGCTGCCTATGCAACCTTGAAAATTCATAGGCATACCAAAACGACCCGAGCTAGACAGATGAAACTTTTTATTGCAAGGCGAGTCATTGTTGTGACTAAGTGCACAGTTGTTTCCAGTGTACTCACATTTATTAATTATTTGTGCATTGTCACCTCGTACGTACCCCAGCTTCAGACCAAAACGGATAGAATTTGGCACCGTAGTGTCACCAAGTATCTGGCTATGCCCCAAAGGGCATCCATGCTGTTATGGTGGACACATTGAGTCCATTATCCCCCTGCATTATCCACAGTACAAAAGGGGCGGTAGAATTTAAGAGGGGTGAAGAGAGGCTAGAACATGATCCAAGGTCTGGAAGGCTAACATCCCCATCGACTGAAGAAGAGATCGAGTGTGTGCAGAAGTTAGTAATGGCTGACAGGCGATTGACTATTAATTAGATAGCCGAGCATGTGAACATCTCCCTTGAGCGAGTAGAAAACATTCTACATAAAGAACTTTGAACCAGAGACAAAACGCCAATCTATCCAATGGAAACACCACTATCAACCCCCTTCAAAGAAGGCCAAGATGGTTTCTTCAGCAGGCAAGATGATGGCTTCAGTCTTCTGGATGCAAAGGGAATTATTTTTATATAGGAAAGGGTCATACTATCAACGTGGAGTACTATTCTGATTTATTGGGGAAGGTACGTGAAGAAATCATAACAAAACGTTGTGGAAAGCTGACAGAGGGGGGGGGGGGCTTGTTCCATCAAGACAATGCTCCAGCTCACAAGTCAGTTATTGCAATAGCTGCGCTGCATAAATATGGCTTTAAACCCATTGACCACCCCAGTATTCACCCGATTTGGCTCCCTCGGACTATTATCTCTACCCAAACATGAAAAACATTTGGCCGGCAAACGATATCGAACCAACGATGACGTCATAAATACCGTCGAGCAGTTTTTCAGCGACCGAGATGTAGGCTTCTAGGCTATACCACGGGTATCCAAGCTCTGCAACATAGTTGTACTAAGTGTGTAGAGCGTAAGGGAAACTATGTTGAAACATTGCCACCAAACAACCTCATTTGGAAAAGGCATCATAGTCGGCCTATGAACTTTTCAGCCAACCCTCATATGTGAATCCGTTTATATTTTTGCGTAAGTTTGCTAACTAACAGAAGAAAAAAACAGGCAAATGCCGTCAAAACCATTACGTTTTAGCGGATGCAACTGCGCGTTTCACAACAATTACTTGTCTGTGTTACTTGGTTTATTTGCGTAATGCATTATAATATTACCTCAACTGCTCTGCTGTATATCACAGGAACATCATTCGCGGATATTCAAAATGTTACTTTTTGTTCCTGGTTCGGATTCATTCATCTATTATTATAGAAACGCTCATTGCTATACGTAACCAATGGAATCGATCGATATATGGAGAATAATTTTTACGAACATCCATTGATTGGAATGGCCATTGTTCTGGAAAATTGAGTAGGTCTTTTCTTCGTACAAGCTTAATTTTGGATAGGTCCCTTTTGGAGTACCCATTCTTAGATGAGTGTCATCCCTAGTCCTGCCGTTAGTTGTTCTTTATGATTGCAGACACGAAGTGTTATTGTGCTATGAGTGGATGTCCAGATTCTAGCATTGACAGTTGATAATGCACGTCATAATGCGAATTAATTTCGTGGATTGATCAGCGATTACGGCAGATATGATCTTATGACCGTTAAGACGCAGACACTACTAATTAAGCCTCAAGCGGACTTGAGCGAGAACGCAAAGTATGGCTTACCCATGTTGGCCTACGTGTGCAAAATGTTTCTTGCAAACGTACTTGTTTCAGGTTGGGAGCTGATGTGCGGCGTGAGTAGCTGTTTCAAAACTGTCCATAGTGTTCCTAATGTAGAGTTAATTGAAAGAACTTGAATGGACATATAGTAAGCCGTCAGTGAATGAAACGTTATTGTAAATATCTACGATCCCTCAAAATATTGAAAACACATTGACGCTGAAGGCATGATACGTTGTTGTGAACGTCTGGGATCAGATTGCAGACATAAAACGGTAAAATTGTAAAATATCTGACACATTATTTTGAACGAATAGGATCGTTAAATTGTAAACGCCTGGAGACACTCCTGGAGACACAAAACGTTATCGTTACCGTCTAGAATTTATAAACGATGGCAAACACGGAACGTTATTGGAGGATCTATAAACGATTGTCGACTCAATATGTTATTGCCAACGTCTGGCTTCGGCCAAGGGTTGCAGAGCACACCTAATTACACATTAAAACGGTAACGTCTAGAATTATTAGACACATTATTGTGAATGTCTCAGACGTATAAACGTTCGCACACACAAAACTGTCTTGTAAATGTCTAGCATCCATGAACGATTGCACCTACGGAATGTTACTGTAAACATCTCGGATCCATAAACGATCGCACACATTATTATAAACGTCTTGTATCCATCTACGATTGATTATTACCTGATAGTTTATTACGCTCTGGAAGCGTTTCTGTGTACTAATATAGTTTGTAGATACACATTATACCATAATCATTTCGAGAGTGCTGTTTTCACATAGCGAAACCAGGTCGACATTAGCATCGATTCTTTTCTCTCTTCGATGTAAACATTCCACAATCCTGTACACAGCACATCTGCCGCAGACGAGGGATAACTATCGGTATTGCGATTCTGAGACGTACATCGAAATTACTAATGCGCACCGGTAAACAAGTGACATAATATTTACCACTATTTATTACGCCAAACGGACTTTTCTGCATCACTAACCTGCTCTTATACATCTTTGTAACCAGAACGGATTTACTTTCATAGATGTTTTATAGACTAATACACAGTTAGACAATAAGATGCGGAAATATATACTTCGAGGAAAAAAACAGCCTCGATTCATTTCCTTAGATACGCAGCGAATTGCTATATCTATAATTTATTAGTATTTCTTGGAAGAACTTCTGAATAGCGATACAAGGTCAAGAGGCGGAATATGTTGAATATTTGAGATGAGCGCGGTAACCTCGAGTGTCGAGTGGCTGAGTTGTGGTGTATGAGATTTTACACGGTTGTTTATGTAATCGTTCATATCGGCGGGATTGGGATTATTTACGTATTGATTATCAAGCGGTGGACCCCACACGAGACGACTCCAGCAGGTAGTTGTATAGATAAGCCAACCGAGGGTATGTTTGGCCAAAAATATAAGTTATCTGTTAGGGTTTGGAACATATGGCGAGAGAATGGACTAAGGTCGTCTGTCTTTCCAGACTATGTTGTTTTCACTACGGTGTCTGCCATAATTAAAAGATTAATCCGTTGATCGTGTGAACCAGAGTATACGTAGGATAGCTTGGCAAAGAGTCAGTAATGGCATATATACACAACGATTACCTTCGTGGTCAGACAGTTGCTAACCACAATAATTAGTAGTGTAGAGGTAGCGCGACACGACACGTAATGTTGGCGGTTCGTGACGAGAGATTTGTGTAGGACCACCAACCGACAGTGTCGTTCTATTAGTTAGTTGTACTCCCACCGACAGTGACGTTATGTTGGCGCTCGGTAACGAGTTATTTGTATGACTACCGACAGTATCGTTCGATTAGTTATTTGTGACCCTACCGGTTGTTCTGTTCTGCTGGAGGTTGCTGACTAGATATTTGTGTTCCCAGAGACAGTGTTGACGTTTAGTGACGAGTTATTTGTGCTCCCACAGATAGTGTCGTTAAGTTGACGAATTGTGCTCCCCGGTACTTTTAACGCGATTAGCTTTTTGCCCGGTTTCACCGCTTAACACTGCTTTCGCCACATGAGGCGTTTCCTTTATAGTTTGTCATATCGGAAAGGCCACGATATTAATGATCACAGCGTTACAGAAATCGGACAAGGATCGATTGCATTACATAAAGGACGACTGAAAGCTTTTATCGTCTTCGTGATTATATTAAACATTTCATATATACTACTCAAAACTTCTTATGGATCACTCCTCCCCCCACACACACAATATACACTGTGTGTGTGTGTGTGTGTGTGTGTGTGTGTGTGTGTGTGTGTGTGTGTGACCTCTACTGTCACTCTGCTTGACATCGTCCGGGCATGCTTTCGACTAGGTGACGCAGGTTCTGTTGTGGGATATTGGTCCATGAGTCCAATAGCGCATCCCTGAGAGGTTGCAGCGTGCCAGGTTGATCATTGCGGGCAGAAATGGCAGCCTGCAGCATGTCCCATGCATGCTCAATGGGATTGAGATCAGGTGAGCGAGCTGGTCAGTCTATTCTGTT
>WURV02154944.1:0-16641 GCA_011762755.2 Epimenia babai
TCTGTGAACTCGGCGAAACCGACATCGCAAACGCTAGTCGCCCAATCCGTGACAGCGAAATTGAAGCATGTGAAGCAATTGGTCGTACACCAATCGAAATCCGCGTGGGTACAGATGCTCTCGCTGTTGTAGTTAACCCAAACAACGACGCATTCACCGGTTTAACACTGGAACAACTCGCTCTCGCATTCTCAACCGCAGAAACATGGGCAGACGTTGACCCAAGCTTCCCAGAAGAGCCAATCCTACGTTTCATCCCAGGTACAGATAGCGGTACATTCGATTATTTCGTAGAAGAAGTATTCGACGAAGATCAAGAACCTATCTTGAGCGCATCAAACACACAATTGAGCGAAGACGACAACGTTCTCCTCGAAGGTGTTGCAAACAATGACTGGGCAATCGGCTTCTTCGGTTACGCTTACTACTCAGAAAACCAAGACGCACTCAGCATCCTCGACATTGACGAAGTTACACCAAATCAAGCGAATGTTGATGCTGCTCTCTATCCACTTGCTCGTCCACTCTTCATCTACACGGACGCAGGCATCGTAGCTGAAAAACCACAAGTTGGTGAATTTGTAAGCTACTACATGAGCGCAACCAATGGTTTGATTGATGCAGTTGGTTATTTCCCTGCGAACCCATTCGACTTCAACGTAGCGCGTTTGGTTGTTCTCTCATTAACCGACACAGGTATGTAAATCCCCCTTACAGTTACGACTGATATTGATAGTCATAACTGTGTAAGGACTTTAGCAAGGAGACGCTATCAGATGATGGCATCTCCTTGTGTCTTGTAAAGACAATTTTGAATAAAAATTTATTACCTACAAAAATTATATTTACGAGAAGTGAAAATAGCTGTGTATGGAGGTACTTCTGCGCCTCCACCGATAAAGTTACGGCAAAGGAAATTTTATGGAAGCACCATCAATAGATATAGGCGCGGTTGCAAAACCACGTCGTCTGGTACGGCAAGAAGAAACTGTGCCTCAACTACAAAAACGAACACGACCAACCGAATTGATCGTTCGTTCCGTACTTCTCTTTTGCGGTATCGTCTCTATCTTCACAACCCTAGGCATTGTTTACGTTCTCGGTGAACAAGCCCTCCTCTTCTTAGACTCACGCGCATTCGTCCGTGCAAAAATTGCAATCCCAGCAGAAGAACCCACCGCGCTCATTGCAGAAAGCATCGACGAAGGTGAAAGAACCATTACGCTCGACTTTGATGGTGAACGTATCCCCTTCAATAATTCACAACTGATTATGATTGACGACGAGATCATGCAAATCGTTGAACGGGGTCGTAACACGATTACGGTTGATCGTGGGGTAAATGACACCGAAGCGGTCGCACACGATATTGATGTTTCCGTTTTTGGCATGACCGATCAGCAAATCCGTAACCAAAATGAACTCTCCGACCAACCCGACGATAATATACTTGAACTTATCGATGGCTACGGTGTGGTTTTCACAGCAGGAACAGATATACAACTCAACACCGAAATCATGACCATCGAAACAGTCAACCCAGACTCTCTGGTCGTCACCCGCATCGCTGACCCAGCAATAATGACCCAACAACGCACACGCTTGATCGAAACTACGGCGGGCAGTTGGGATGCAGAACAAGTCACAACCTTTATCACAACCGCACTTGACAACGAACGTGTAGATTTAAACAATTACGTCACCAATGGCGAATTACAACAAACCATCATCCAGTCATTTACGCGCACTGAACTAGAAACAGAAGTCAGTGGCATGTTAGCTGATACTGACCTTGGCATCATCGTTTCAGCCCAATTACGTGTCGCATCAGTTGATGATGTTGTGATCGCAGATTTATCAGACGGTCAATTACAAAATATCATTCTGTCTGCTTTGCCAGAAAATGATTTACGTGACATCACATTACGTCCACTCAACGATGACACACGTCAAGCATTCCAAATCACGGCATTAACAAGTGCCGAACGCGAAGACATCATCACACAAGTCCTCTTAGATGGCTTTTCTGATGACGAATCACTCAACAATCTCGTAAGCCTTGATCTACTCGACAACACACTTGCTGACGAGTTATCCACATCATTAGCGTCAGTAACAGGACTTCGTACCCACGATGCAAATGATGAAGCCATCGACGCGGAAGACCCCGTTAGCATTACCGAGTTCTTCACTAATACCACTTGGTCACCGCAAATTGGCGAATACGGCATTTTACCTCTGATGCTGTCCACACTCATGATTACATTCATCGCGGTCTTGGTCGCATTGCCATTGGGCTTAGGCGCGGCGATTTTCTTGAGTGAATACGCAGACCCGCGTGTCCGTAATGTACTCAAACCCATTCTTGAGGTACTGGCGGGTGTCCCAACAGTCGTTTACGGTTTCTTCGCGCTGAGTTTCGTCACACCGATTTTGCAGGATGTTTTTGGTGGCGCGGTGCAATTCAATAATATGCTCTCGGCAGGTTTGGTCGTCGGCATCTTACTCGTGCCATTAATTAGCTCCATGAGTGAGGACGCGCTCGCAGCAGTACCACGCGCCTTACGTGAAGCCTCTTATGGACTTGGCGCAACACGTCTAGAAACGACTGTAAAAGTTGTTCTCCCCGCCGCAATTTCCGGCATTATGGCGGCGTTCATTTTGTCCGTATCGCGTGCAGTGGGTGAAACAATGATTGTTGCCATCGCCGCAGGTTCAGGACCGAACTTTACATTAAACGTCTTTGAAGGCGCAGAAACAATGACCGGACACATCGCCCGTATCAGTGGTGGTGACTTAAGCTATAACTCAATTGACTACAACAGCATTTTCGCAATCGGGTTGATGCTATTCGTACTGACATTAGGATTAAATGTCTTCAGTGGCTGGGTTTCCAGACAACTGCGTGAGGAATATTAAACATGGCTGGATTAATCGAAGACGGTGTATACCGTACTACAGTTGCAGCTCGCCATCGCCGTGGCACTCGGATGCGCCTGTTTTATATGGGATCATTAATTTTCGCACTCGTGGCACTTTTAGCACTGCTCTATAACATCATCACAGGTGCTTTTGGCTTAGTCGCCATCACCTATGAAATCACACCAGATGTTCTGATCGCTAAGACACAAATTGATGAACTTGTAGCGAACAACGCAGTAGATGAAGCAAGTGCAGTCATCATCTTAGATGCCTTGACAGAAGAAGGCGTACTCGATGCAGACATTATTCAACGAACATTAAGCAATCTCGTTGAATCAGAAGCCATCACAGCAGAAACACAATCTGCCCTTGCAGGTCATTTAACGGCTGAAGGGGCATTATCAGAACTCACCAATGAACAATTGGCAGATATGTTACGCGCTTATGCCGATGGTCGTTTATTGGTTATGGTTCGTTCAAGTTTGAGCGCAGTCTCTGATGACCGCTTCACCAATTTACCTTTATCCGTAACAATTGATGGCGACGTTCCAGAAGCCTACGCTAATTTACTGGTTACGGCTATCCCAAGTGACGAACGCCCTTATGTATTGGCATCACTTTTAGCAACGAACTTATCTTCCGGTAAATTAATCGACCTCGTGAATGCAGAAATCTTACAACCCACCATCAACGAGAGTTGGCGTTTACCTGAAAGCATTTTAGAACGTGATAGCATCGAAGCCGCTGTAGCAGAAAATTATGAAAACGCAGAGTTGCGCTGGCGCAGTTGGGTGAATCCTGATTTCCTAACATCATCACTCTCGCGCACACCCGCCGATGCTGGTATCCGCCCCGCTATTTTAGGCACGATATGGTTGATGACGATTACAATCCTCGTTGCCTTACCATTAGGTGTTGGCGCGGCAATCTATCTCGAAGAGTACGCCACCGATAATTGGCTCAACCGCCTTATTGAAACCAACATTCGCAACTTAGCGGGTGTCCCATCCATCATTTACGGGATGCTCGGTTTAGCGATCTTCGTCCGCACATTCTTTGAAGTTACTAGTGGGTCTGCCTTCGGGACAGATAACAGCAGTGGACGGACGATTTTGTCTGCGGGGCTGACCTTAGCTTTATTGATCTTGCCCATTATCATCATCAACGCACAAGAAGCCTTACGCGCAGTCCCTAATTCCATCCGTGAGGCAAGTTATGGTCTTGGCGCAACCCAATGGCAGACTATTTCACGCCAAGTATTGCCCGTCGCTATTCCGGGAATTATGACCGGAACAATTATCGCGCTTTCCCGTGCAATTGGGGAAACAGCACCACTCATTGTAGTCGGCGCATCAACTTTTATCTCTGTTGATCCAGAAGGTCCATTCTCACGCTTTACCGCGTTGCCGATTTTGATCTTTAACTGGACAACCGAACCCAACGACCAATTCCGTAACATCGCCGCCGCCGCGATTATTATCCTGCTGGGCATGTTATTAACCATGAATTCTGTAGCTATCATCATTCGTAATCGCACTAGCGGGAAGGCATAAATATCATGGCTGTAGCTATCGACCAAGACTACGCATTGCAAGCCAATGAAATCGACATCTATTACGGCTCATACCGCGCCGTTCATAA
Source organism: Epimenia babai (assembly GCA_011762755.2). Classification (NCBI taxonomy): domain Eukaryota; kingdom Metazoa; phylum Mollusca; class Solenogastres; order Cavibelonia; family Epimeniidae; genus Epimenia; species Epimenia babai. Next base: position 4,564 of record WURV02154944.1, read on the forward strand.
CGTCAGCTTTGGCATTGCACACAATAAAATCACCGCTTTTATCGGTCCTTCTGGCTGTGGTAAAAGTACCGTTTTACGCGCACTCAACCGCATGAACGACCTCATTCCAGGGGCGCGTGTTGAAGGCGAAATTATCTATCGCGGGCAAAACCTCTACGCACCGAATATTGACCCTGTAGAAGTCCGTCGCCGTATTGGGATGGTGTTCCAAAAGCCGAATCCATTTCCAAAAAGCATTTATGACAACGTCGCCTATGGACCGCGTATTTTGGGCGTTCGTGATAAGAAAACACTTGATGAAATCGTAGAAACATCACTCCGGCAAGCCGCCCTCTGGGATGAAGTCAAAACCGATCTTAAAAAATCCGGTTTGGCACTTTCCGGCGGTCAGCAACAACGCCTCTGTATTGCGCGCACTGTTGCCACCGAGCCTGACATCATCTTGATGGACGAGCCATGTTCCGCGCTTGACCCGATTGCAACCCAACGCATTGAGGAATTGATGAAGGAACTTACCGCCAATTTCACCATCGTCATCGTCACCCACAACATGCAACAGGCGATTCGCGCATCGGATTACACCGCCTTCTATAACATCCGTAAAGAAGAATCAGACGGTAAAGAAGTCCGTTGGGGTGAATTGGTCGAATTTGCAGACACACAAGACCTCTTCAACTCACCACAAGCACAAGAAACCGCCGATTACATCTCTGGTCGTTTCGGCTAAATCGCACACAATTCTCAACATCAATAAAACGCCTCATCGCTGGGGCGTTTTTTATTTGCCTATTCCGATGGATTCATCACCCGCCCTAAAAACAGAATCGCTTGTGTTTCGTTATCGTAGATAGTAAAAATAAACGGGCGATCAGCAATGATGTCATTTTGGCATTCTGTCATCACCGATATAACAGGGAAGACAAAAAGCGTTTCTACTGCGGTTGTTTCTGTTCCTCGTTCATCAACAGAAATAGTTGCCGAGTGCCCAATATAATCTACAAGTAGACTAGCAGGGCTGATACCAGAGAAATTCGCGCCTTCAGCAAATGGCGCAGTCATGCCCATATCCATCAAAGTATCGTTCATATCAAATTGTGTTGTGAATTCAAATCTTGGCATCGTCAAACTTGGGAACCCTACTTGAAAGGAACGGTTGAAAGCACTTCGAATATTTTGAAATTGTGCTAAATCAAAATTTGCTTCAAATTCATCAAATCGCACACTATCCGGTATGATGATAAACATAACTGCCTGAGGATATAGACCATATGGTAATTGGATTGCTGAAAACCCATCACCGGAATGGCATTGAATAATTTCAGAATCGTTGACCATCATAGGAACAGTTACTCGACTACCATCGCTCAAATTAAATGTACCATCATAGGTCATTTCCTCACTAAATGGATTTGTCCATTCGCCGCTGAAATATATCGCATTAACCAACGCCAACACAGTATCGGATGTAATCGCACTAGGCGGAGGCATGTCGGTGATGCGCCCCTCGGTCATATCCGTAATCCATTGGCGGATAATTTCGTGTGCGTCGTCCGATTGTGAAAAGTTAATTGTCTGCAATCCGCTGTCATAATTCTGCGATAATGTACTCAGAAAAACATCTTCAATCTGAAAGTCTTGCTGTGCCCACATAGCATTAACAACATTTAAAGTAAATTCATCTGTAGTTGACTGCAAAATCGTATTCAACGCACCAAATGCAGAGTGCAATTGTTCCGGTGGTAAATCAAAGTGCATCACATCAGCGATTTGTGTTGCGGTTTCACCATTCGCGCCCGCGTAGAGCATCGCCATTGCTAATGAAATGCTATACGGTGAGAAAATTAAATTATCATCATTATCGGCAACCAATTCGCCATACAAATCAAAAGCGAAATCGGTGTTGCCTTGAACTAATGTAGTGATGTCATTATTGACATCTTGATAAGCTAATGATTTTGCTTGGATACTCATCAGCGAACCAATAATCATAATCACGAACATCAGGCTAAATAGACTTAGGTGTCGTTTATTCATGTGTTCCCCTCGCATAGTATTATCCTTATCATAACCAAAAATCTAAATACTATATCCCATGTATAACACCATTTTTTGCACAATCAAAACATCCGTTCTATAATACCTGCGTTATATACAGAACAGGAGTTCGGATAGTATGTCTAACAAAACACCAAAAATCCATCACAACACGATATTCTCATATTGCAACGATGTCGCCACCATGCGCCACTTTTATACAGATTTACTCGGTTTAGAAGAAACGTATTTTGATGATGAGCAAGGTTGGTTGACCTATAGCAGTGGGACGTTACAGGTTGTCTTTATTCGTAGTAAATCGCCCCTGCCCGTAACCACAGATTGGGGAAAACAACCCTCATATCAAGAAGGCAAGCTAGAAATTCCATCGTGGGTGATTCAAATCGACTACGCCGACTTCGATGCCACCATCGAGCGCATCAAATCCGATGGAAGTGCCACGCTATTAGACGGTAATGTGCGCTCCCCGCGTGATGGTCATAAATCGTTTTGGGTACGCGATCCGATGGGAACAACCATCGAGCTCTACGCAAGCAATGAATCAGTAGAGGCTTAATCTACGGCAATACCCATATCTAACAAGGGCTGTATTCCATTAACCAACATCGGCATGATCTGATCAATATAATCATCGCGGTCTGGTCGCTCTTTCTTACGCGCCCATTGCAACGCAGAACCAAATACAGTCCAACTTAACACCGTCGCCCCTATTTCTGGATTATGACCATCATCCCGATCAAGATCAATGATCCACGCTAAAAACAATTGATAAACTTGCTCATGAACCTGCGTTTCAATCGGGAGCGGGTCAGCACGTTTTGACGGCGCACAATGCCCATGAAACCGACTCAGAAACTCGCATAATGTCACCATCAACAAACGTAAATTGTCCAAAGTCAATCGCGCAGGTTGCGGGATATTCGCCTCTAACGCCTCTTTAAACATCTCCTGCCCGATGTAATATAAAAGCGCGTATTTATCCTCAAAATGAGTATAAAACGTGGTGCGGTTAATCATGGCGCGGTCGGTAATATCCTGCACCGTGATCTGATGAAAATCCATCTCTTCCATGAGTTCGACAAACGCCATTCGCAATAACCGCCGTGTACGCAAAATACGGCGATCTATTTTTTCCTCGTTAGGTGGGTACTTAATCGACATAATGCCCTCTTTGTTGTTTAACCAACATATTCTAGTTTTTGTTGTTTGAATCTAGTCCATAATCTCTTTATTATGATAAGCAACATCTGTCCGTTAGTCAACAGATGTTGCTTATCATAAAAATCAACCACACGAGGTTAAATAACTATGAACATCGTATTATGGATACTACAGGTCTTGCTTGCCCTTGTATTTGGCATGGCAGGTTCTATGAAAGTTTTACGCAGTCCGGATGAACTTACGGAACGATCTGAAGGCATGGCATGGACAAAAGAAATGCCCTTAGCATTGGTCAAATTCATCGGTATTAGTGAAGTTGCCGGCGCATTAGGCTTGCTTTTACCCGCCATCACCGGAATCGCGGTTGATTTAGTATCACTCGCTGGCATCGGATTAGCTATTGTAATGATACTCGCTGGAATCTTCCACTTCACGCGCAAAGAATATCAAGGTGTTGCCTTCAACATGGTCTTATTAGCACTAGCTATCTTCGTCGCGTATGGTCGCATAGAACTCGCTGTATTGTAAATCACACAACTTGCTTGGGGTGTCGTCCATTCGGCATCCCACTAGTTGGGTTATAATCACGCATAAGTTAATGTGTGCAATAAGTGAGTTTTTTATGATTCAACCCCTGCTACGATCAAAACTCCGTATCCCCCAATTAGGTGATAACAATATCTCACGTCCAAATTTGTTACCCCTATTAGACACGCCAAAACCACTTACCATCGTGAGCGCACCTGCTGGATACGGCAAAACAACACTCATCACACAATGGATACAGCACAATCAATCCGCACATGAAACACTCTGGTTATCGTTAAATAGTGAGGATAATGAGCCATCCCGTTTTCTAGATTACCTAGACGGCGCATTACAGACTCTTTATCCATCACTAAACACGAATACAGATGACAATACACAACGCCTAACCCACTGGTTGAACACCATACAAGACTTAACGCACCCCATTTACCTTGTACTAGATGATTATCATCATATCCACAATTCAGCCATTCATAACATCGTCATGTCTTGCCTAAAATACCCCATCCCACAATTACGATTAATCATTATCAGTCGCACCATACCGCCATTATCACTCGGTCGCCTGCGCCTCAATCAAGAACTAAATGAAATTGGTATGGCGCACTTACGCTTTGACGACAATGAAATCACCCACTATTTCAAAACAACCTGTAATTTAACATTATCACCATCACAATTAACCCAAATCAATCAACGAACAGATGGATGGGTCGGGAGCTTACAGATTTTAGCCTTACGCCTGCAAGCATCGTCTGATGTTGACAACATTATTCAGGATTTTTCGGGCTCAGATCGTTTCATGGTCGATTATCTCATAAGCGAATTTTTTGAGGACTATCCCGAAGACACACAAACATTCATGGTGCAAACAAGCATTCTGGAATCCTTGAACGGCGATTTATGCGACACGCTACTCAATCAAGAAAACACTCAACAACAACTCATTGAGTTAGAAGAAAATGGCGCGTTGATTATCCCGCTCGACACAAAGCGACAAAATTACCGCTATCATCCCTTATTGGCAACCTTCTTAACCCATCAATTGCAAACAGAAACCCCGCATGTCATTCTCAAATTACATGAACGTGCAAGTGCTTGGTATGCAAAACATGACTCCATTGAATCGACGCTGTATCATGCCAACCAGGTAAGCCAAACACTACTCTTGCGATACCTTGAACAATTCAGCACCGACTTACTACGGCAAGGACAACATCAACTCATTCTTGACCATTTAAACACCATTCCGCTGGAAAACCTGCATGATTACCCTACATTGCTGATTGCCTTCATCTGGTCACAACTTAGCATGAGAAATGCACATCAGGCGCAAATCATATTCAATCAAACCGAACACACTTTCCCCGATGAACTAGCTAGTGATGTCTCCAGCATACGCGCTCAATTAAGCATGTTTGAGAATAACCCACAAAAAACCCGTCGCTTAACCGAATATGCCCTAACACGCTTACGAGAAGAAGATGTGATTATGCAGGGATTGATGCGACAAAACCTTGCACTCGTTGACTTCTTCAACAAGGGTGAAACAGACAATGTTATCCGATTATTGACCGAATCGATTCAAAAATACGAGCAAGCCACACAAATAACATCATTTACACTTGGGCTAGACTTTTTAATTGCCGTCCGTCAACGACACGGCAGTTTATTTGAGGCAGAGGCGTTATGTCGCTATGGTATCGCCTCGTGTGACCGTTATGAACGCGCTGATCTCTCCAGCGCATTTTATTCGCAATTAGGGAAAATCCTTTATGAGCGTAACCGACTAAGTGAGGTTGAACAAATATTACGCAAAGGGCGCGAAATCAGTAGAGAAAATCTTGGGGTAAATTCCTTTTTGGCGGGATCATTAACATTAGCACGAATCGTTGACGCATCAGAAGCAGAACGCCTGATTGAAGAAGCGCGGCATTTTGTAGGCGCAGACAGCTATCAACTATCCCGTATCTCAGCGTTCCCAACATCACACCTAGCAGAACACGGCTGGATTTCGCCTCAGATTAACTGGCAAAAACATGATTATGACAAGAATCAGGATACAGTCGATATACGCTCACTCTATACCTTTTTGAATCTAGCACGTATTTTGAGCATCGGCGCGACACCGAATCCACGCAAAGCAATAAGTCTATTATTGCAGTTGGAATCCCTCACCACACAAATTAACCAGAAAAGCAGTTTGCTAGAAACTCTAATTTTGTTGAGTCTCAATTATGAGGAACTTAGAAATCGAGACTTAGCATTGAGCTATCTACGCCGTGCCCTACACATCGCCCAACAAACACAACATCAACGCTTATTCCTCGATATGGGTGACATCATGCAACGCTTACTAGAATGCCTCGCCTATGGCAATGAAGGCAATCAATATGCAATGCGTTTGTTAAACCCCGAACCACTCCTAACAAAATCCAATAATCATAAGCCTTTACCCACGCCGATGACTCGCCGTGAAATTGACATCCTACGCTTAATCGGAGATGGCTATTCCAATCCCGAAATTAGCCAACAATTAAACATTTCAACCAGTACAACACGTTGGCATGTAAAAAATATCTACAATAAATTGTCTGTGAATAACCGCACACGCGCCACCGTCCGCGCCTATGAACTAGGTTTGATTTAACCACTCCTTACGCCTACATACTTTTAAGAGTAGCTTTTTAACAAAACATCCTTTTTATGAATATCAACGATTGCCAAGAATGGCAACCCTACGTAATAAATAGCGTCAATTATAAGCGTATGGGATGTGCTTCTGCGCCTCCGCCATAATAAAATCCGATTAATGTGAAACGTTTACAGTTATTTTTCAGCAAATATAGACAATATAAAGCCCAATCATTAAAACCTACCCCTGAAAGTGCCCACATAGGGGAGGGCTTCTGCAAATCCATCACCTGAATCCCCCCCAATCGGAGGGGTTTTTGCGTTTGGATTCATTTTATGATCAAAGATGAAATCGGCAGAAAGGAAGTTTCGATGATTAAATATATTCGATTTCGTCTCATTTTATGTAGCATAATGGCAGGCTTGCTCATCACCGTCGCGCAAGATTCAGAAGTCCCTGCCCCGCCTACATTTGAAAGCTCAATAGACATCCAAGCTGGCTTAGAACTCTATTCAGAAGACCCTGTAATTACCCGTGAACCAGCCAATAAGTATCTTAATGGTGGCGCGATCATCTATCATGAAGATGAATTCCATATGTTCTCTAATTTCTTCAATAACTGGCCCGGCGCAACGCGGAGTTATTACTATACATCCCCAGATGGGCAAACATGGGAACGTGTCGGTGAAGACCCTATTTTCACTGTGCGGGATGTACCTTTATCTGGCACAGGCGCACTAATGTTAACCGGCTTAGTTCTCCCCGACAGCACATGGGTACTCTATTATCACACCTTTACATCAAACAGCAGTCAGGGTTTTATTGGGCGCGCAACAGCTCCAGCCCCTGAAGGACCTTGGACATTTGATGAAGAACCAGCCTTATCACCCGGTAGTAGCGGTGAATGGGATGACACACAGGTTATGCGGGTAAATGTCTTGCCAACTGATGATGGTTATGTCATGTACTATGCGGGCGTGAACTTTGCAGGATCACAAATTGGCATGGCAACATCCGAAGATGGCATCGAGTGGACAAAGTACGATGATCCCAGCACAACCGAAGCCCCTTATAGTGAAAGTGACCCCATCCTAGCACCATTCTTTGATTGGGAAGGCTCTTGGCTAGGTCGCCCCGAAGTCGTACATACCGATGATGGTTTCGTGATGCTTTATGAAGGCGGTGGCAATAGCCGAACCGGACTAGCCATCAGTGAAGACGGAATCAACTTCGCACGCTATGAGCAAAATCCTATCATCACACAAGATAACATGGTCGAAAATTACACCTTCTTTCAAGGCGCATTCATCCACCAAGATGACACATATTACTACCTTATCGAAGCGGGCAATGGACGAGTTGGCACAGATATTTTCCTCTATACATTTGAAGGATCAATGTTGGGCGAAGAGGAATAAATCAACATAGCCACTCGCACCATATTATTATTTTCATAGTTTCCTCCAGAAACATATAGAAAGCTGTCTCTACCCACCCAAAATAGTGTATAGGGACAGCTTTCCTTTATCATCTAGGTTATTTCTTCTAACTTTGGTACACGCAAAACACATCCTCAGAAAAATTTGCATTTTCGATTACAATATATCACGCTACTGTGACAACTATCACAAATTGAAACACATCGGGTATTTGAGTTTTTGAGGAAGCAAAATGGCACTAATTAGGGGATTTGCTCAACGGACAATCGGCGATTTACTTCGCCCTGAGTTACGAAAGCAATGGATTTGGGTATTCGGGTTTATCATAATCGTGGTTTTAAACCTACTCATCAACATTCAATACCTAAAAACCAATTACCCAGCCCCCACCCAACCACCTGACCTGCTCCTAGACCTCATCCCACAAAATAATATATTTGTTGGCTTAGGCGAAATCTTAAGCGCGTTAGAAGTCGTGCTGGTCGTTTACATATTATGGACAAGACGCTTCACAGGTGCACCCAAACTCATTTTCCTTGTCATGACCATGTTTTGGTTACGCGGTTACGCCATCCTGCTAACACCATTAGCACAAATACAACCACCTGAACTCAACTACCCAGATTCGCACTTCATCGCGCAGACATTCTATCAAGGCATGTTCTTTTCAGGGCATACCGCCAGCGCATTCATCCAAGCCTTTTACTTCAAAGGGCATCGCCTGCGCCCCTTGATTATATTACTCGCGGCGGGGCAGGCCTTCACACTCGTTGCCAGCCATTCGCATTATTCAATTGATGTATTCGGTGGCTTATTCGTCGCTTACTTCGTCACACATTTTGACTTTATGCGCCTCGTACCGCCTCAATTACGTCAAGCAAAATGGGCACCTTGGTACGCAGAAGATACCACCCCCAAACAAGACGCGATCATCCCAGAATTAGACGATCAAGACCGCGCGACAATAATTGAAGAAGAAAACACTCAAGAACCCATCGCCGGAGCATAGTACATTTAACAATAACAAAAAATCCCACCTGCAATCATGCAAGTGGGATGAAATTTACAAGTTATGTGAAACAGTATTTGATATTTGGGATATGTAATCTTTTATAACCCCCTCTGACGCGCCATCTCCCCCAACTTCTGGGAGAAAAAAACACCTTAGCGACGAGTGCAAAACTCCCCCCAGCCAATGTTGGGGAGGGCTGGGGTGGGGTCAAAAAGGATTATTGTTCATAATCCAAACATTTTAGTTTCGCATTAGACCTAATATGTCTGCTATGAGGCAACGAGTTAATAATTCGTGCCTAATGACCAGAAACTATTATCCTCAAAAAGGAAAGTCCAATTATCGTTCTCATCAAAAGCAATAATGTTAAATTCAACATTATTTTCGTTTTCATCTTCTAAAACTTCCACCAACTGTTCAGGCATACCAACAGAATAATATCCATTCCTGCCATAGAGAATAATCCAACTGCCATCTTCCATAATAGCTACATCGGTAATCTCTTCGTTATCCTCATTCAATTCAACAATACGGTCTGCCATCCGACGTGGAATGCCATCATACCAATAGCCATTGCCATTGAAGATAATCACCCACGCATCATTTCCATAAAGTTCAATATCATTGATAGTGCTCTCATTCTCGTTTAACTCAATTATCGCATCACCGAGATCACGCGGTATACCTTCGAACCAATACCCATAACTATTGAAGATAATCACCCATCCCCCATCTTCGTCGAAGGCAATATCATTAATCTCAGCATCTTCTTCATTTAATTCCAATAAAGCATCTGATGTATCTGTCGGAATACCACGACTGAAGAAACCATTATCATTAAAGACAACAACCCAACCATCATCCGGTGCAAATGAGACAAAATTGATTTCATCATCGTCTTCGTTCAGTTCATAAAGGCGATCAGTTAAGTTACCTTCACCAGTACTGCCACCTGTCGTATTTTGCGTATTATCTTGCGTGTTATCTTGGACAGCCGTACACTCCGGTAAACGGGTTGACGATGGATCATTACGAGTTGACTGAGTAATAAACAAACACCCAGAGACAAAATTGCCCTCTCTAAAAGAACCAACCCAAATATTATATTCTCCACCTATAGGGTCTTCAAAATCAATCGTTGGCTGAAGCGTGTTAAATGAATCATCACTACAAAACCAACGCCCACGCGGGTCATTAATAATCATCGTCGTATCAACGCTTCCAGTTGCGTTATCATCCGGCGCAAAAAAGAAACGTAAAAGGTCAGTATCACCAGACCACTGAATGCGGAAATCTGGAGCCGTCGCAGCATGTCCACGACAACCAGAGATATAATCAACATCAACGCTACCACCGCTCACCATCGCAACCCCAAATGGATCAGGTGTAAAACCAGAGCGAAGTGTCGTTTCCCCAAAGGTCGGGTCTAAACGAAAATCAAGCTCATTATTTTGAGCCGATACAGGTACTGCTATGAGCGCCATCAATAAAATAGATAACACCATTAATGCAATTAAGCGTTTTTTAAACATAGAATTACCCCAAACGTATTCACTAATAAACAGAATATGCGTAACCCACTATTTCAGTATATGCAATTTGGACACCCGCGCAAAAGTAAGATGAAATTAAGATAGTAACTTATATATATTTTTCAACAATTCTATGTGGGGCGACATATTCTAATATATTAATATCGTCAGTAACGGGTAGAGAAAACGCCGTTTAAGCGTATAAAAAATAAAGCAGACGTGAGTAATTCACGTCTGCTTTGTGTCCGATTATTGACCAAATCTTGCCTTACAATTTGGTTAGTATTCTCAAAATAGCCCTAATTCGTCACGCTCATCGGCATGATGACATGAACGAAGTCATCACGATGCTCTGGGCGCAATACACCGGGATTTGTCGCGCCATTACTTTGCAAAATCACACGCTCATCAGGGATAACACGCAACACCTCAATCAGGTATTTGATGTTAAATGAAATATCGAGCGGTTCACCTTCTACAGACGCATCCAACAGACCTTCGTTATCACCACGTTCGGCACTCTTACCGACAATCGTCACTTCACCAGGTTCGCCCGCCGCTTTCGGTGGCATCACAGCCAAACGCCCCGTATAAGCACTATCACGCGCAAAGATTTCCGCCCGTTGGCAAGCGCGGAGCAAATCAGCCGTATACATCACCGTTTCTGTGCTGTAATTGCGTGGAATGATCGCGCGGAAGTCAGGGAACTTACCTTCCAGTAATTGCGACGATACATTGACGTTATTCATGTGGAACATCACAATGTCGCGGTCTTTCGGTAAGGTGATATAGACGTGTTCCTCATCGCTGATAATACGAGCGACTTCCGCCATTGCCTTACCCGGAATCACCATTTCGATAATGCCATCAAATGATTGCTCTAACTCAGTTGTCCGTACCGCCAAGCGATACCCATCAGCCGCCGCCATCGTCAAAACATTATCTTGCAATAAGGTATAAACACCCGTCAAAATAGGGCGATTATCTTCAGTTGCCGCCGCGAACACGGTCTGATTAATCATTTCCTTGAGAGCTTTACCGCTAACTTTAATATCCCCGCCCTCATCACCGATAACAGGTGGGAATTCGTCCGCGTCGATACCCTTGATATTGGATTTCGTACCGCCACAGCGCAGATTCACTGTTTGCGTCGCCACATCAAGGTCTAAATCAACACGTTCCGGTGATAAATTATTGACCAAATCATAAAATGTTTTTGCAGGTAAAGTGATCGCCCCCGGACGCTCAATCTTCGCGCCAATCCAGCAGGTAATCCCTAAACCCAATGCCATGTTAATCGCCGCCAATTTTAGTTGAGAATCCTCAGTATCAATGAGAACATTCCCCAAAACCGGCATGGTCGGGCGATTTTCCACCGCACGATTAACAATATTTAAGCCTTTTGACAAATTTTCTTGCAGAACAGATACTTTCATGCTCACCAAACTCCATGCCGTGTATTTATCCCAAATTTATCCCAAAAGTATACCCGATATCACAAATAAACGATAGCAACAATGATCGTTTGTTCGTATTTTCTATCGGTGGATAGGGCGCAATCTTATCCCTTTATGATATGCTTCGTCAACCCACCATCCCTACCAGTTATGCAATGTGTAAATCTGTGCTTCTATACCTTCATCAACAGCGCAATGCCAACAACAATGTTCTCATCTATAATCAAGAAATGAGCGA
>WURV02154955.1:0-16636 GCA_011762755.2 Epimenia babai
CTCCGCCTGCAGAGCGTCCAGCGCCGAAGAAACCGCTTCCCGGCTCTCTTCGCTGACCCGCTCAAGCTCTGGCAAAAGAGACTGGAGGGTGCGGGCAGACTGACGGGCTTTCTTGAGCGCCTGCTCTTGGGGATCCACCGCAGGCCGAAGCGCGGGCTGAAATTGTTTACGCAGGGCGCTGAGGGGGCGGCCGTCGGAAAAGAGCGCCTCTTTCATCTGCTCCATGATCTCCGGCCCGGCCTTCGGCTCTTGGGGCTCCTTCTTTCCCATGCCCGCGGCGTTGGCAAAAAAGTGCACGCTGTCTACGTCGGGCACCGCGTTGGCCACCCCGTCCCGCTGCAGTACTTCCGGCGCATGCCGTTCAATGGCCGCGTAGGCCCCAGTGAGCTTGTCGGCGGTGGCCCGTTTGATGCGCAGTTCCGTTACCGCATAGTCCTGAACGCTGCGGTAGCCCCACACCACGAAGGACTGCTGCTCTCGCACCCGCACCAACCCACCGGCCATGTCGATCCAAGAGCGTTTGAAGGTCTTGGCCAAGTCCACCATCTGCTCTCGCAGCGCCTGCGCCTGCTCATCGCGATCATCCATCGCTGGGGCTATATCAGCGGGCCCAGGTGGATACCATAGCCGGCGCGAGAGACACGGGCCACGGGGCCTTCAAGTGCGCAACCTCAGTGCAAAAATCTCCTTGAATGGTAAATGCGCCCCTGCTAGTGCCCTGCCTCGCTGGACGCCGCTGACGTATGGCCGCCGCCAGCCAACTCCCTTCTTCGGGTATGGGGCGTCCCCAATAAGCAACGACACCCCCACAGCGCTAGCCTCTCCAGCCAGCAGCGGGCGTCGGGCCGACGTGCGCGCCGGGTTGGAGGGCCACTCTTACGGCTATGGAGGCAATGAAACCATGGTTCTTGTGGTCGAAGAAATTCTGGGTTTTACCGCTCTTTTGCCGATGGTGGACCCTTTTGGGAATATGTCCATCTTTGCGGCCCTGACGGAGGGCATGCCACCTGTGGCGCTTCGGCGAATTGTGGCCAAATCCATTGTCGTGGCCACGGTGGTACTGCTCCTCTTTGGCTTTTTGGGCAATCGCCTTTTTGACCTGTTTGGAATCACCACAGCAGGCTTGAAGGTGGTGGGTGGAATTATCTTCTTTATGATGGGTTACGATATGTTGCAGGCCCGCCTTAGCCGCACGAAAGTATCCAACCCGCCGACGCCCGAAGAAAAAGAAGTGATTGACGATATCGCCGTCACCCCCTTGGGTATTCCGCTTATCTGGGGACCGGGCGCCATGACCTTCGCTGTTTTGCAAATGGAAAAAGCAACCACCGGCCCTAAGAAGATTGGGTTTGTTGTAGGCACTTTGGCCATGATGGCATTTACCGCCGCATGCCTGGTGGGCGCCACCCGCATTGCAAAACTGATTGGCAACTCTGGCAGCAAGGTCATCCTGCGCTTGATGGGCCTGCTGCTTATGGTGATTAGTATCGAATCCTTCTTTAGCGGGCTGACGCCCCTCGTGCGGGCGATGCTAAACATCCAATAGCAGACCTAGGCATGTCTACTCGGCCGGCTTTCGCCCGGAGCAAGACTGGTGAGGGGCAGGTGAGCGTGTCAATCTTGCCCAATGGTTGTGGTTCGCACTTTCTAGGATGTGTCGTCGGCGCAGTCCAATCTCGGGCCCATCTGGTCCGAAATCGTCGCAAAGTTTCTAATGCTCTGGCTCAACGGGGTTGCTACAAGCCGGCGATGCCACCCGCGAAGCGTATTGTACTAACGTTGCTCTCCAGCGCTGCTGTGGCCTTCACTGGCTGCAAAAAAGAAAAACTCCGGGCGCGCCGTACAGCTCCGAGCGGCAGCACCAGCTCAAGGGCTGTGAAAGTTCCAGCGAAGGCCGCCCCGGAAGCACCACTTCCCAGCTTGGTCGGTCCAAAGCACAACTATATTCCGCCTCAGTGTTACGCCAAGCTCAAGGGGCCGAAAGGCGAAATGCGCAACCCCTGTTATGTATGCCATCAGAATGGCAAAAGCCCGAACTTCATCCGGGACGGGGATTTGCAATTTAGTTACGATTTTCCGGAAAAGGCTCAGAAACTAAGTGCCCCCAATCTGCTAAAACCCGCTGCCCCAGTGAAACGAACAGACGCAGAGCTGGCGGCCTATGTGGGGAAAAGCAACTACTTCGGGCCGAAGGGGGAAATAAAGCTTGCAGCCCGGCTGCAGCCTGGCGCACTGCCCGCAAGTTGGGATAAGAACGGCAATGGGAAGTGGGATGGCGTGATTCCGGATGCCCATTTTCACTTCGACAAACGGGGATTTGATCGGGACCGCGCGGGCAAGCTCACCGGCTGGCGCGTTTATGCTTACGCCCCCTTGCCCGGGGAGTTCTGGCCCAGCAATGGGGGCGGCGTGGGGGACGCGCTCATTCGGCTGCCGAAGGAGTTTCGACAGGGCAATGATGGGCGGCCTTCCCTGGCGGTTTATCGGATGAATCTGGACATCGTGCGGGCCAATATCATGCGCCGGGATATTCCCATTAAACCCACCGATGAAAAGGCGCTCGGGGTTGACCTGGATGGCGATGGCAAACGCGCGCAGGCCAAGCAAATCGCCTTTCGCTTTAATCCAAAGAAGGGCGAAAGAATGCTCTTCGTTGGCAAAGCGGGCAAGCTGCAGAAGGCGAAGAAGCTCACCATGGCGGCGGGCCTTTATCCCGAAGGCACTGAGTTTCTGCATAGCATTCGCTATTTGCAAACGCAGGGTTCGAAAATCACCGGCGCCCCGCGCATGCGGGAGCTGCGATACGCCCGCAAGCAACGGTACCTTACCTACGGCCAGCTGGAACAGCGCAATGCCCATGAGGAGCTAGAAGCCCGCAAGGCGCCTGAGCGGCTGGAGTCCTTTCGGGTTCACCAAGAGAAGGGCGTGGCGAATGGAAAAGGCTGGGTCTTTCATGGTTTCATTGAAGATAAACAAGGCGAACTGCGGCCCCAAACCCTGGGGGAAACCCGCTTCTGCGCCGGCTGTCATGGGGGCATCGGCACCACCACCGACAGCATTTTTTCCTTTGGGCGGCTGCCGGAGAGCTGGACCTTTCATGGGGGCTATTTCCACTTTAGTCAGAAATCCTTGAACGAGCTGGGTGAACCCAAAGGCGTCGATGGCAAAGGTGAATATGCGAGCTATCTCCAACGCAGCCAGGGCAGTGACTTTGCAAATAATCCGGAGCTGCAGAAGCGCTTCTTTGGCGCAGATGGCAAACCCATGCGTGGCGCATTCCGGCGATTGAAGCAGGATATTTCAGTGGCGCTTTTGCCAAGCCCGGGCCGGGCACGAGAGCTAACCCGCGCATACTTGAGCCATGTACAAGCTCAGGATTTTGCCCTCGGGCGCGGCGGCAGGTTGGTGGCACCGAAGAGGCTCGTTTTCGCGGAAATCATCACGGGCACGCCCACGGGCATTAAGAAAAAAGTGCCTTTCTGATCTGCACCTGGGACGCCCTCTGAAAATGCGGGGCTTGCCCCCAACGAGGGGTGACCAATTCGTCACCCAGTTGCCGCTCGCGCGCCAGCCATTTTCGGGACAGATCAGGGCCGTTGCGGCCGATGAACCTAGGAAAATCGCCACAACAGCTTAAAGGCAGCGCGGTGGCGGGGAACTCCGAGCGGGCTGCCCACAGTAAGATTGGAAAAATGAAACGATTCGGATCGATCTTGTTGGGAAGCGCCCTTTTCCTGGTGGCGGGCCAGATGGTGGCGGGCTGTTCCTCGGACGATAATTCCACACCAGCGGCAAGCGGCGCGGGGGGCAGTTCTGGCTCCGCCGGCGCGGCTGGGAGTGGCGGCTCCGGTGCAGCAGCAGGCAGCGCCGGTTCCGCTGGTAGCGCTGGCTCGGCTGGGAGCGCTGGCTCGGCGGGCATGTCTGGCGCCAGTGGCTGGGAATTTGAAGGTATCAACCCTGCCACCACCGATATGGAAAAAGCCAGCGTGCTGGCCACATCCAAGGTGACCATCGATGGTAAAGAACATGCCATCGCCTTCAACACCGTGTTGCGCTCCGGGCAAGAGCCCGGGGGAGCGGGTAACGGCAAGTTCGGTCTGCTTATTGGCAAAAACGGGCAACCCATTAAGGCAGGGGATGGTTCGGAGGTTCTTTCGGACGATGTCGACTTCTCCTCCCTTTTGCCAGTGGACGGCAAGCTCTTCTCCGTTACCCATTTTGAATCCTACCCAGGCGGCATGTACCTAACAGAGCTGTCGCAAGATAGCCGAACGGGCAAGCTCACGGCCGTTTCTACCAAGAATATCGATATGTCGGGAGTAGACGGCCTATGGGTGCCTTGCGCCGGTAGCGTCACGCCGTGGAATACCCACCTAGGCGGCGAAGAATACCCGCCCGACGCCCGCCGCTTTGGCACCGCCAATAGCACCAGCGACCTGAGCAACTCTGTGCTTTTGAGCGCCCGCTACTTTGGGCTGGACGTTTATTCCCAAAGCCTCACCCTGGGTGAAGTAAAGGCTGCGTTTAACCCATACTTCTTCGGTTACCCCACAGAGGTGAAGGTAAAGGGCGACGCCTCCACGGTGGTCACAAAGCACTACTCAATGGGCCGGGTTTCCATTGAGTTGGCCAAGGTCATGCCCGATCAGAAGACCGCCTACATCACCGACGACGGCACCAATGTGGGCACCTATATGTTTGTGGCGGATAAGGCTGGGGACCTAAGCGCAGGTACCCTCTACGCCATGAAGTGGCTGCAGACCGACGGCGCGGGCATGGGCAAAGCCAACATCGAGTGGGTCAGCATGGGTCACGCCACCAACGCTGAAATTAGCGCCATGATTCACGGCCAAAACCCGGTGACCTTTGCGGATATCTTCGACACCGAAGGACCGGCGGGCAGCGGTTGCGCCAGCGCTGGCTTCAAGGCGGTCAATACCAGCAATGGATTGGAATGCTTGAAGCTAAAACCGGGCATGGAAAAGGCCGCTTCCCGCTTCGAAACCCGCCGCTACGCCGCCTACTTGGGCGCCACCACGGAACTTCGTAAAGAAGAGGGCGTGACGCTGGACGCAGAGGGCAAGCGCCTCTTCATCGCCATGAGCGCCATTGAGCGGGGAATGGAAGATGGCAGCACCTACGACACCGGCGGCCATCATCACGTCAAGCTGGCCAGAAACTTCTGCGGCGGCGTTTACCAACTAGCCCTTGGCAATGACGCCAACATCGGGAGTGACTGGGTCGCCAAGAGCTGGGAAGGCGTGGTTGTAGGGACGCCTAAGTCCTATGCCGCAAATAGCCCCTATGTGGGGAATAACTGCGATATCGACGGCATCGCCAACCCGGATAACGTGGCCTTCATTGCGGGCACCAATATCCTCGTCATTGGCGAGGATACGGGCAGCGGGCATGTAAACGACGCCATCTGGGCCTATGACCTGGAGAAAAAGAGCCTCACGCGCATTCTTTCCACACGCTATGGCTCGGAGACCGCCTCCCCCTACTTCTATGCGAATATCGGCGGCTTTGCCTACCTCAAGGCTGTGGTGCAGCACCCCTATGGGGAAAGCGACGCCAACAAGCTGACCGATCCCGCCGACGCGCGGGGCTACTACGGGTATATCGGCCCTCTGCCTGCACAGAACTAAGCCACTGGAGGCAACGTGGGCATGCCGTCCGCGTCGTTCGGCCACCTTCCCAAGAGCCCGCGGCCCTCGGCTATGGGCTCTTGCTGCGTTTTGTGCAGCCACACGGGCAACCTCGCCGAAGCTTGCACAACCGGGCGGGGCGCCGTACACCCAAGTAATGAGAAAAGCAGCGGTATGGCCGGCTCTGCTCTTGCTTTCGGCGGCCTTGTGGAACTGTAGCAGCAGCGAACCGGCGGCCCCTTGCACTCTCGCCTCGGACTGCGCCAGCGGGCGTGAGAATAGCGGCGGGGGTGTGAACGGGGGAGCAAACGTCACTTGCTACCACCCCAAGGGCAAATGCCAGGCGGCTCCGGCGGGCCACCTCCTGGGCTGGGGGGACTCCGCGGTGGGCAGCGCCAGCATCACCACCATCCTGGCGGGGGACAAGCTACGGGCGGCAACGGACTTGGAGTTTCACCCCACGACGGGGGACCTATGGGTGCTTAACCGCGAGTATCCGAGCACCGAGCCGTGCGAGGAAGAAAATGTCACCAAAGCCGGTTGCAAGGCACTAATTGGTAGCTTCTCCGTGATCCAAAAGCCGGGTAGCGCCGCTCAAATCCTGGTACGCAAAACCGACCCAAATGGCTGGCATTTTTTGCGCCGACCGCCAGCCCTGGCTTTTGGGGATAACAGCGCCATGGCCACCTGTGGGGAAGCGCGCACCGGCAACTATCTCAACCAGGCAGCGGACTTCATCGGTCCAAGCCTGTGGCCGGCGGATATCGATCAATTCGGCGTAGAGCCGGAAGGGGGCAATGGCTCCCATCTGGATATGCTGCATGCATCTCCCTATTGCACCGGCATCAGCCATGAATCGGATAATATTTATTGGGTAATGAACGGCCAGATAGGCTCCCTCGATCGCTACAACTTTCGGGAGCCCCATCCGCCAGGCGGCGACGATCACTCTGACGGCCAGATTTACCGCTATGGCCAGGGCCTCTTTCAACGGGTACCCGACGTGCCCTCCCACTTGGTGCTAAGCGCTGATAAAAACTACGTCTACTTTGCCGATAGCGGCGGTGGACGCATTCGCCGCATGTTGGTCAGCTCCGGCCAGGCCCAGGGGTTCGTGCAGCCGAACCACGATTTGCTTGAGGACACAAAGAATTTTGTGGGCGTGTTGGTGGAAGATCTGGTGCCTGCGGGGACCCTTACCACCCCCAGCGGTTTGGAACGGGTGGGCGAGGTGCTCTACGTCAGCGACCACGCCACGGGCATGATTTTCGCCTTTTCCAGCGAGGGAAAGCTCCTCCGCAGCCTGGATACGGGCTTGGGCCCTGGGCGGGTTGCCGGCCTTGCGCTGGGCCCCGACGACCGCCTCTATGGAGTGGATTTGCCCAACAATGGCGTGTTTCGCATTGATGCGCGCTAAAATCCTAGCGGGCGCGGCCAGAAACGCTGGCAGAAACGCCCGATGATAAGGGCACTTCTCCCCGAAGTGTGCAAGGCTGCGCCGCTATTGTCATGACGTATCCAACCCCCCGCACCTGCTCCTTATGGCGAATCGCGAACGGGAGCGCATTCGCAACCGCCTGGACGCCGAAGTTGGCCGGCTCACCAAGGACGCGGAGATCCGCGTATGCCTGGCTTACCCCTCACCCTATAGCGTGGGCATGAGCAGCCTGGGCTACCAGCGCATCTATCGCTCGCTGATGGAGCACCCTAGCACCATGTGCGAGCGGGCGTTTTTGCCTGACGACGCGGAGTTCGGTGATTTCGACGAACCGCCCGTCACCTACGAGAGCCTCTCCCAGCTTAGCCAATTTCCCATCGTGGCCCTTTCGGTGGCGTATGAGCTGGAAATCGCCGGCATGATTCAGCTGCTCGAAAGTGGCCGCATTCCCGCTTTGGCCAAGGACCGCTCCGAGGGCCACCCCTTCATTTTGGCTGGTGGGCCGCTTACCTTCTCCAACCCCCTGCCCATGGCGCCCTTCGTGGATGCCATCATTATGGGGGAAGCAGAAGAGCTGATGCCGCAGGTCTGCGAGGTGATTGCCAATAGCCCCAGCAAGGCCCACGCCTGCAAGACCTTGGCGGCCATGCCCCATGTCTTTGTGCCCTCGGAGCATGGGGATATGATGCCCGGCAACGCGCAGGTTGAAAACGAGCTATTGCCCGCCTGGGCGCCCATTCGCACGCCCCATACGGAACTTGCGAATATGTTTCTGATTGAAACGGAACGGGGCTGCTCACGCTCTTGCCATTATTGCGTTATGCGCCGCTCTACCAATGGTGGAATGCGGCTTGTTTCCAAAGAGAAGATTCTCGGTCTCATTCCCGCGGATACCCCCAAGGTTGGCCTGGTGGGGGCAGCGGTAAGTGATCACCCGAAAATCGTTGATATCGTCAACGAATTGGCAGACCAAGGCAAGGGGGTGGGGCTCTCCTCTCTGCGACCGGATCGCCTGAGCGAAAAGTTCGTTTTTGCGCTAAAAAACGCCGGCTACCGCACCCTTACCACCGCCATGGATGGCCCCAGTGAACGCATGCGGGAGATGCTCGACAGGCGTGCGCGGCCCCGTCACTTGCGCCGGGCGGCGGAGCGGGCACGGCTTGCGGGCATGAAGACCCTAAAGCTCTATCTGATGCTGGGGCTTCCCGGCGAAGACGAGTCGGATATTGACGAGTGCATCGCGTTCACCACGGAGCTGAGCAAAGTGGTGCCCATTGCCCTCGGCATCGCGCCCTTCTGCGCCAAACGCAATACGCCCCTCGACGGCGCGCCCTACGCGGGCATCAAAGTGGTGGACAAGCGACTGGACCGCCTGCGACGGGGTTTGCGGGGCCGGGTGGACGTTCGCTCCACCAGTACCCGCTGGGCTTGGGTGGAATACATCCTGGCCCAAGGGGCACGGCCCGAGGGCGAAGCGGTGTATGAAGCGGTTAAACATGGCGCGCGCTTCAAGGATTATCGCAAGGCATTCCGAGCACTTCCAAGCCAGCGGCCCCGGCGCAAGTTGGCCATCGCGCCCACCTTTGCTAAGCCCAAGGCCACAGCCCCATGACCAAGCGCAAACCTAAGAAAAAACCCCGCACCAGTGGGGAAAAGCAGCCCAAGCAAAAGAGCAAGCCCGCCCCCAAGGAAGAGGAGCGGGAGTTTAGCCTGCCTGGAGGGCAAGGGGTGCAACTGGGCTTTATCGCGCTGGCGGGGGCGGCAGTGTACTTGTTCGTTTCTTCCGCCCAAGATGGGGAAGCCAGGGCTGCCTGTACCGCCGTGTGCGCCATCCGCCCGAACTATGCGAATACCAACCGCACCCTTCCGAGCTTTACTTTGCCCTCCCTCAATGGGGAAAAGGTGGATATCACCCGCTTCCGGGGCAAAGCGCTCGTCATGAACTTCTGGACGAAGAATTGCGCGCCCTGCTTGAAGGAAATGCCCGCGTTGGCCCAGTTCGCCCGCATTCTTAAGCGGGAGCGCAAGATTGAGTTTATCACCGTTACTACCGACTCAGACCCGAACGACGTACGCCAGACCTTGGCGAGTGTGTTGGGCCCAGGGCCGGTTCCCTTCCGGGTGTTGATCGATAAGGAAGGGAAGATCATCAACGAGAAATTCGGCACACGCCTCTTTCCCGAAACCTGGTTCGTTGACCCCAAAGGGGTGATTCGCATGCGGGTGGACGGCGCCCGGGACTGGACCAGCCCCTTGGCCCTCGAAGTATCCCGCATGATCACCCACCCCAGCGGCTGTGGGCTTACGTTTCGCGACGGCCGGCCCATCGGCAAGCACCGAGCAATTTGCGGCGACATTGGCGTTATTTCCCAATAAGCGCCAAACGCGAAAAGCCGCTCGCAAAGCTAAGGGCAGGCGCTCGGGGGCATCCACCGGGGGAAGAGAGCCGCTCTTTCGGGGCTTGTCTGCATCCCTGCCCAGGGCAAGCAAGGAGTCCACATCCGCCACCACGGCGATGGAGTCGCTCGCCTGCAATACAATTTGGGGCGACGGGTTGGGGTTGGATTCACCATGCCTGCCGTGCATCACGATATTAACCCCGTATTTGGATTGCACCTGATCGACGCTACGGCCAATCAACCGGGAAGTGGGGTCTAGCACCATATCCGTAAAGCGCAGGTCCTTGCCTTGGATGCGAAACGGATGATAGCTGGAGCGGCCTGTGGCGGCCGCCACGAAAGAAGGCGCCGCGGTGCTCGCGGTGGAAAGGGCTGGCAGTTTGAACGCCGAAGCTACCTTGCGAGCAAGTGTATCGTCAAAGAGGCGCACCACCACGTGAATGCCCGAAACCAACTCTTGCGCCGTAAGGGCTGCATCGATGTTGGCCAAATCGTCGTTGGTTGCAGCAATCAACGCCT
The DNA here is from genome assembly GCA_011762755.2 of Epimenia babai. Taxonomy (NCBI): domain Eukaryota; kingdom Metazoa; phylum Mollusca; class Solenogastres; order Cavibelonia; family Epimeniidae; genus Epimenia; species Epimenia babai. Next base: position 10,005 of record WURV02154955.1, read on the forward strand.
GGGCCTTGTAAATATTGGCGCTTTCCAAGGTTTCTTGGGAGCGCACTTCCCCCACAATGACAGGCACCCCCTGCTCAAGCAGCCGGTTTACGAAAGGGTTCTTTTCGCTTATCTCAATTCCCACTACTTGCTCACCCAAGGCCAATAGCTCTTCGATGATGCGGAAACCAACTTTGCCAACGCCACATACCACATAGTGGTTTCGCATACTCAGGGCATTCATCTTCTGCCACTCCTGAAGTTTCTGTTTTGAGGTGACCACAAAGTAGCCAAGGCGCACGATGGAGTCTGCCACCGCGCCAAGCCCCACCACAGGGATGAGATAGAAAAGGACTTGCAGGTACCAAGCCTCAGGGAAATCTACGATGCCTGTCTCAAAAAAGATCATGCAAAATACAGCATAACACGCGCGCCCGAAGGATAGCGGCTGCTGGCCATATCCGAAATAGATCACCGTCCCGCCACCGAGGACAAGCAAGATCATCGTGCCAATAGACCAGCGAAACTCCTTCAGCAGAAAGAGGGCAAAGCGAACCGATGCGTCAAAGCGACGCCTGCGCTTTTGAATCACCGGAAGACCCCAGTCTCACGGTACGCCTCGAGCAGCGCTTCAAGCCAGATTTGCAGCCCCAAATCCTTTGCTTCTTTCTTGATATCGGCACTTGCTACGAAACTGCGCATGGCATCCTCATCCCCTTGAAGCTCCGCAATCCGCAAGTCCACGAGCTTTTCACGAGCGTCGCTGACGACGCCCTTCTCGAGCAAAAATAGCCGCAATGGCTCAAGCCGGGTAATTTCCTTCCAATTAATCTCGAGCAGTAGACCAATCATTTGGAAATCGATGCTCTGATGGCCCGTGGGCACCGAAAGGGGCAAGAGCCTCAAGGCCAGCTGCTTTTCGCCAGCGCGGTGGGCTGCTTTCGCCCGAGCCGCTTCCAAAAGGGCAAGCTCCCGGGGAGGCAGCAGCACCCGCCGGACCTGCTCTAGCTCTTTGGTCGCCAGCTGAGGATCCCCCCAGAATGCCTCGTAAATGCCATGGGAAAGGTGCATGCGCGCGCCGGGCCTGGAAAAGACGCGGTTCATTCCCACAAGATAACTGGGCGGGGGGGTGCCCTTTTGGAGTAGCTGCTTTAGGGCCACTTGGGGCAAGAAGTAGAAGTATACGCAGAACGCGAGGAAGCCTACCAGCACGCCAAAACCGATGAAATCCAGCGGTCCCCACACCAGGAAATTGAGGTAGGCGATATAACAAAACAGCGCCGAGACGAGCACCAGCGCTATTTTGAATAGCACGGGCATATGCTCAAGCATTTCCCGCGCGATGCGGACCCGCAAGGGGGAGCGGTACATAGGTGAAAACATAGCTAAGTGCGCCCCGAGGCGGCGCCTGAGCAAGCCTTGAGGGCGGGCTTAGGCGCTGCTGTGAGGCGAATCGTTTAGAAGGGCTTCATACGCGGGCTTTTCCAAACGAGCGTACGTCTTCTGCTTGGGCTGGTAGACGTAAATGGGGTCATTCACCTGGGATGGGTCCGCACCTTCATCCCGCAGCTTGTGTTTTTGCAGCTTGTGGGTGTCCGTCACAGCCAAATCACTGCATAGCCGAATGAAACGGGGGTGGGCCGCCGGAAAGAGGTGCTCGGAAAGGGCGGCGAAAAGCTCATCGCCGGAGAAATTAGCCTTTTCCCTTAGGGTGATGGCTGCCATCCCCGCGCGGCCTTCGCGACCGGGGAGCTGGACGCCGTACACACTCGTCATATCCACGAAGGGCACCGCGCGCAGCACACTCGCTACCTGCTCTGTGGAAACATTTTCGCCTTTCCAGCGGAAGGTATCCCCAAGCCGGTCAACGAACCAGTAATCGCCGTCGCTATCCTTTCGGAGCAAGTCGCCGGTCTTGAACCACGCGTCGCCCTTTTCAAATACGCTGCGCCAAATCTTTTGCTCTGTGGCGTCCGTATCCAAATAACCTTCGAAGGACCCAAGCGGGTGGGAGCCGCCGATCTTTGCCAATAGCGCACCGGCCTCCCCTGGTTCCACCCGTACACCAAAGCCCGCGCCGTCACGCACGTACTCGTGGGTATCTGGGTCCACCTTGACGAGGGCCACGCGGTCTTGCGGGCCATAGGGCCTACCGATGGAACCAGCCTTTTCGCCGGTGAGGTTTGCAAAGAGGGTGTTGCCTTCGGTGGAGCCGTAGAACTCAAGGATCCGCACCGGCCCAAAGCGCTCCTGGAACGCTTCCCACACATCTGGACGCATGCCATTGCCAGCAAAGATGCGCACCGGGTGGCGCTTTTCATTTTGCTGGGTAGGCGCCGTAACCAAATAGCGTCCCAGCTCACCCACGTAGAACACCACGGTGGCGCCGTAACGCCGGGTCTCCTCCCAAAACCCATTGACGGAGAACTTGGGGGAGAGGGCCAGCCGAGAGCCGCCCACCAAGGCAGAGCCCACGCCCACCAAAAGCCCGGTGGCGTGATAGAGGGGCAAGCAGCAATACACCGTGTCATTGGTGCTTAGGCGGCAGCCGGCCGCTGCTCCAAGGGCCGCTAGCATCACCCGTTTATTGGTAATTTTGGCTGCCTTGGGCAAGCCGGTGGTTCCGGAGGTGAACATCAGCATGGCCACATCGCCACCCCGGCCGGGGTTGGGCTCGATGCCCGCGGGCACTTCACTCCGGCTCCGGTCGATGAGGCTTTCGAGGTCCACGCAACCGTCGGGCACCTCGCCCCCGGTGATGCCTGAAAGTACCAGCACTTTTTCCGGCAACAGCGTCGCGGCCTCAGCGCCGTGCAGCGGGTCTGCAATCACCGAATCAACCCGGCCCGCGTCCAGCGCCTGCTGCAGCGATTGGCCTTTCAAGCCGGAGTTTAGCAGCACCGCAACCGATCCCAGGCGGCTTAGGGCCGCCACACTCGTAAGGTAGTCGGGGTGGTTGTCCATAAAGACAGCCACATGCTGACCCCGGGCCACGCCCGCTTTCAACATGGCTTCCAATACCTGGTTTACGCGGGCATCGGCTTCGGCGTACGTAAATGCGCGGTCATCCCACAAGAAGAAGGGCTTATCTGGAATCGCCGCCGCCTGCTCCGCCAAGGCGCGCCCCATATTGATGCGGGAGTCGTCCTGGATGCGCTTTACCCGAGAGAGGCGGGGCAATTGCCAACGTAGGGTGTCAATGACGTGGGACATCTCGAGGCTCATATTCCCGATGCCTTTCCACATACCGTCCACCATCTCCGTGGCGGCGTCGTAGAGCAGGCGCGTGCCATCCTCGCCGAAGATATCCAGCTCGACGTTTACCTCATCGGGGTCGTCACTGGCTTCACCATCACTTACCGGTGCAGAGGGCGCCTGCATAAAGGCAGGCTTTGGCCCGCCCAGTGCGTGATAGTTCACCCAATCGCTGACGGCAGGCCACACTTCTCCCATGGCCCGTGAGCCCACAACTAGGCCGAAATGCCCTGCCTTTACAGGGATTTCTGTGGCTGTAGCGAGAGGTGCCGCTTTGACGATAGCCCGAACCGAGCGTGGCACGGCGATTTCATCCCGCAAGCCGACGAAGAGCAGAATGGGGCAGCGAATATCCGCTAGGGTGACGCTGCGGCCAGCGATGACGAACCCGCCACTAGCCATGCGGTTTTGCACCACCATCTGCTCAATGAATTCCCTCAACGCGGGGCCGGGCCAAGCCACGAAGCCTTCGCCACCTAGAAAACGCCGCTTTGGCTCTTCGGTAACGGCTTTGAGGCGTTTCTTGTCGGGCAAGATACCCACCAAGCTGATCAAGGACTTTAGCTCTTTGCGGGCACTAAGTACCTTAAACCCGGTACTTGTGAGCAATCCAGGCAAGCCGTCCACCGCTTCCAGAGGGCGCTTAATCGCATTGCGCGCCATAGCGATGGTCTTGCCCGCCAAATCATCGTGCACCTTTACGGGTAGGTTGCGCCAAATATCCACCGGGCTGCCAAAGGTGATCAGCGAGGCCAGGTCTTCGCCTTTACGATAGGCGGCGCATTGGTAAACGAACATGCCTCCCTGGGAATAACCGCCCAGATGAACTTTGGCGCCGGTCAGCTCCGCCACGTGGCTTACGGCCCGGTCCACCGCCAGCACATGGTCGTCGAGGGTGCGATCCATGCCGCCGGGCTCTTCTTCGGGGGCGCCGAAATCCACCAGCCATACGTCCAGGCCTTGGCTCGTGAGCCAGGTGACGGCGGAAAGCTCGGGGCTGATATCGTAGATTTCTGAAGAAACCATCAGCGGCGGCACCAAGAGCACCGCCTCCGCTACGCTGCGAGCGCCCTCATCAGGCCCCAAATAGCGCCTCAGCCGAAAACGCCGCTCCTCAATGTGGATTTCATAGGGCGCCCGGTAAGGGGAGCCGATGCGTCCCGCTTGCATGAGTTCCAGGGCGTTCTGGGCCCCCCGGCGAAAGACCCGCAGGCCTTTGCGAAGGCGCCTGACGGGGCCTCGGGGACGTCGCTTTTTCGATGGTTTGCTGGCCTCTGCCACCGTTAGTGCCTCCTGAAAGGGAATAGGAAGGGCTCGTGTTTAGGCGCCCGGGCGGGCTGCCGAGGTAATTGGCCCCCAGATCGCTCCAAGCATCGCATTTTTTAGTGCAGTTGGGGCCGCCGACCAGTGGCCTTCTCCAAAGCTCCGGCGGGAAAACCAAAAAAGCCCCGCCGGCAGCGCACAAACCTTTTATGCTGAGGTGATGGCGTGGGATGCAAGCCGCTGGATCCGCTGGTTTATGGCCAGCTGCATGGTGGGGGCGCTTGGGGGTTGCTCCCTGGCGCTCAACACCGATGCCAGCCAGTGCAATAGCGACGCCGATTGCCAATCCCTGGCTTCTTCCTTGCCTGGGGCGGTGTGTGGCGCCGATCACGTCTGCCAAAACGGCGAGCAGGCCCGCTGCACCAGCAACCAGATGTGCGCTCTGCGCAAGCCGGGCGAGCCGATTATCTGCACCAAGCATACGCGGCGGTGCGTCCCGCTGCGCACCGATGCCTGTACCCAGGTACTCAACGAAGAGTTTTTGGCCGAAGATGACACCATCGTTTTGGGCTTTGTGGCCCCACTGCAAGGCACCGCGCGCAACGCAGGTGAACCCCTTGCGAAGGGGGTGGAGCTCGCCTTGGCGGAGATTGAGTCCACCGCCAACGGCCTTCCCGGGCTCTCGGGCAGCCAAGGAGGGCGCACCCATATGGCGGTGGTGCTCTGCCATGAACTGGACGACCCGGTAGGCGTGGCCCGCCATCTCAGCGTGCAAGCGGGCCTTCCAGCCATCATTGGGCCTGCGTACAGCGGTATTTTGATCGACGTGGCCACGGAAATTACCATCCCTCAGGGCACCATGTTGATGAGCCCGGCGGCCACCAGCCCAAGCCTGACGGACCTAAGCGATAACGGCCTGGTGTGGCGCACGACGCCCTCAGACGTGATTCAGGCAATACCGCTAAGTTATCTGATAAGCGACCGGGAAGCGCTTATTCGCAAACAGCTGAACATTCCAGCCGGCGAAGACATCCGGGTTGCGGCGCTGGAAAAAGGCGACGCGTATGGCATTGGGCTGGCAGATGCGGTGGTCGCTCAGGCCACTTTTAATCAAAAGAACGTGACGCAAAACGGGAAAAACTTCCTGCGGCTACGCTATACCGACCCAGCCCAGGGGACGCCTGATTACCAAGCTGCAGCTCAGCAGCTATTGGATTTTAAGCCGCATATCGTGCTGCTATTGGGAACAACGGAGACCATTAGTGACGTTGTGCCGAAAGTTGAAGATGGCTGGGCGGCAGCTGTAGGAGGAGGCGCCGGTGGACAGGCCCCACCTCACTACTTGGTGCCCGATGGCGGCCGCCAGCAAAACCTGCTGGACTTGGTCACCGCGCGCCCGGTGCTTGCGCCGCGCATTACGGGTACGACACCGGGCGGGTTTAGTCCTGGGTACGAGGCGTTTTCCTCCCGGTTTAAGTCTGCATTTGGTCAGCCCCCCCTGACCCAGGCCGAGTCAGCCTACGATGCGCTTTACCTGATTGCTTATAGCGCCGTGGCGGGGGGTTCTCCCGACGTAACCGGCGCGTCGTTGGCTCAAGGGATGAGCAAGCTGGTATCGGGGGATTCCTCCGCTTTTGGCCCGAGCGATATGAACGCAGCCTTCAACAAGCTTACGGCGGGCGGGAGCCTTAACGTAGATGGGGCCAGTGGTCCTCTGGATTTTGACCTCGCCACCGGTGATGCACCCGCCAGCATTGATATTTGGTGCGTGGACGCCACCTCCAGCCCCGCGGAATACGCCCGCTCGGGGCTGATGTACAACGTAGCGAGCGCCAAAGTCGAGCCCACGGGCAGCCCCATCGCACCGTGCTGGGTAACGCAATAACCACGTGCTGGGGTGCCATTGCCCACGGCGTTTGTTGGCGTTTATCAGCATCCCCGCGCGCCCGCGACGCAGATAAAGGCTCACGCTCCTGCAGGGGCCAATCGCTGCCCGCGGTAGGCGCTCAGAACTGGCCGCCCAAGGAAACCCACTGAGGGGTCACCTTAAGGGCCATGCCTTTGGCCTCCGCGCGCACCGTGGGGCCTTCGCCATCGAAGGAGAGGTAGAGGGTCACACCTGCGGTAGCGAGGGC
>WURV02154966.1:0-16635 GCA_011762755.2 Epimenia babai
CGGTTTCCCCCCATGCCCGACCTAGTTTTCCCCCATGCCCGACCTAGTTTTCCCCCATGCCCGACCTAGTTTTCCCCCATGCCCGACCTAGTTTCCCCCCATGCCTGACCTAGTTTCCCCCCATGCCTCACCGAGTCATTTGTCATAGTACAGATGGTATTTACGCAGGTGGTGATCTAAAAAGAGAGAAATAGTGCGAAATGCCAATCTGTTACTTTTCGCGTCATCCCATTCCTCTTGGAATTCTGCAACAACAAAGTCGCACTAATTTCGATGTTTTTCTTTCGTCTGTTGTTGCTCTTACACGCGACTTGTCCACAGAACGCTCGTGTCTCGGCGCGATGTGTAGGTTTTGGGAAGAGAAGTCCTCGCAATACGATTGGTCCACGATGAAATATACCGCGTCAACATCCCAGCTGATTGGTGAATTGCATTCTCACGTCAATGTCACCCCACGTTGTGTAATTTGTGATTCGCGTATCCTCCGGTAATATTTTGTATTTACTACTGCTCCGTTTGCCAACAAAGGGGAATAAGCCAGGTTTTACTGCTACTTTATTAAGGGGAGCCGTTAATATCATTATGTCAGTCATACAAACAACATAGCCTAGTTATTGCCCTGTGAAATCTACTATAACCAAATTCACTATACTTTATAGTAGAAGGCGTTTGTATGGTTTTTGTGGATTTGAACTCGTGACCTTTTTCATGAAAAGCCATCACGACTCAGACCATTCTGCACCAGGGGCGCACATTAAACAAGGCATTCAAGAATTGTAGTTAAATGAGTAGCGTGCTACTTGGAACAGCGAAAAATATGAAGACACGCTGGCAGCGGTGAGAGCTGCCTCCTTGATGAGCTCCTGAAAACTATCATTTAGTCATAAACTAGGGCTTATGATCATCGCATATTCCTTGATGTTAGTCGTACAATTAACCAAAATTATCGTCCAATGCAGCATAAATTACGCCCACCTTACAGAATAGATGTTTATTAACGAGATTGTTTTCAAAAGTCTTGACCGAACAAGTTCAGAAATACACGAAGAAAGGTTTCGCCGTGACGGATGATGCTGGGCACACTTTCGGTTAGTCTTCCCTCGAACATTTTCGTTGTATCTTCGCTTGAACTTTTACAAGCAAATTGCAACAATTTGTTACAAGTTTGGTCATGTGACTTCCTGTACGAAATTCAGTGGCTGCCGCCGGGTTATGGTAACTTGTGCAAACTCCTTCAGATTTTTCAAGGACCTAAAAAAATTTGCCCAAAGTGTATGGTATAAACGTCATATGTACATTGTATGACTTGTTACTCTACCTTGTGATGGTGATGACACTCTCTGTTACTCTATTTCATAACCACTTTATCACCCAGTCACCTCATTCTGACAGGAGCATGCTCTCTCAGTTTCCTCGCCTGCGATACGACCGACTGCAGGACATGCTCCACCTGCCTCGCACCGTACCTGTCTCTAGAAGCTCTCTCGGGTAAAGCACACTAACAATCGAACCGTGATAATGTATAGGTTTTTTCTGTGCATACCTCTCCATAGTAGAACACTGCAAACCGAATGACCATTGAAACAACACGAAGAAATCAATGATAATTAGTAACTTAGAAGATAAAGGGCAACAACACCTTTTATATAGACTAACTGGTTTTTTGATCACAATAATACTTCATCACCTGAGGAAGCGTAGTGTTTATGCAAAGCTTGTGATCAATAAACCAGTTGTTGCCCTTTATCTCCTAAGTTACTATCAATTGGACTAACGCGGCTACCCACCCCTATACCTCAATGATAATTAAACACTCTTTAGTGCACGATATAACGCGCGTGCTATCGACTTGTTAACACGGAATCGTGAATTAAATTCGTCATCATGACTGCACTGACCATGCGCTGACCAACCTATTTGACCAACCTATGTACTCCTCGTATTCCTTATACTCCTTGCATTTCTATTTAGTCATAGTGATCATAAATTTGCGGGGTGTCTTTGATTGACGTGTATTGGGAGGGCACTAGAAATCAAATAGAATTACATTCCATTTCACTTAAGGGTTGTGTTAGGCTATGGTTTGACTTAAATGTATTCTTTATTGTGTTATGCAATATAATTAGTTATTTCATTTCATTTAACTGTTGTGTTAGCCTATGATTAGGGCTGTTATATCATATGCCAGTATGTCAAGTTCAATGCACGTGTCACGCTTACACTACACGTCTTTGATGATTGAAGGGTTCAAGGGAGATAAGCATAGAAATATACTGTGCGCAATTAGCAATTTTTTTATACAGATACACATCATAAACCCCGTCCAGGCTGAGCGCAATTAATAATATGATGCAAAAAGTTTTGAACAATATTTGTTTCGTTATATGCAAGCTATGGCCAAACTTTTGCGCTATCACGTTTGCACGTACAAACAGAGATCTTTAGTTTTAATGTCCCAATTATCACGTATAACTTATCACTTATAAATACACCAAGCTACCTGTACTGATCTACATACTGTAGCGGCTGCCCTCCATGAACTACATTAGGGTCATATCGAATGACCTTTGACTCGTCCGTATTAAACTTTATATCTTATGTATCCACCTACATATGTTTGACGAATCTTTTGAAGCTCTTGAAGGCCAGCAGCACTATGACATACTCAGACCATATCGTCAGCATGATACAAACGTCTATACGAGACATTAAGATAGGTAAAAATCTTCTGTCTTGACACTAAAGGACTAAGACCGTTTGTGCACGAAGCAATAATTTAGAAGAGAGAATCGCACAAAAGAAACATGCAGGAAACACACGCCATTCGCAACCAAAACCATTCAGTCTTATCACAGCAGGACAAAGCTTTCCTATTGAGGAAAGAGGATTTTTCTGTCCAGCTGCAGGGCACATCAGGAACCAATTACCACTTCAACTTCGTTTACACACTTCAACAACTTCAAATCCTAACCAAAAATACATCTTTACATATAATCTTCCCACTACCGTTCATAAGTTCATCTGTAAATTTTTCGTAGTACGGATATAACTTTTGTAAAGATAGGACTCGAGGGAAAGCGATATTTCACCCAATCATCTATTGATATTCTGCGCTATACAAATATCTAACATTATTAATGTGTTTTACAAGAATTAGTCACATTAAGAACATAACTAGACACTGCACTGGTGCACCTAATGCAAAATGTCTGTGTCATATACCAATACCTTATTCTCAAAATACACACAGGCACATGTCTATCCGTTGGCGGCAGTGGTGTCGTGGTTAGAAGCGCTGCCTTTCATGCGAGTTCGGACCAGCATGAAGTGGGGATTTTTTCCTCGCCTTCACCTTTACCTTTTACCTTGACTAAAACACTATTCAATGATTAACTGTATCGAAAGTTTTGCATGTATACCTTACTCCCATTTTCTCTGTAAACTTGTGTTATGTTTATATAGACCAACTTATTGTTTTGATCACACACTTCCATCTCACTAAGTTTCATCAGGTATTCTGACCGTATTTCTAATGCATTTTAATGTATTGATTCAATGTACCGTTTGGATATATTTTTCAGAGTTCAGCTCAAGATTTCCACTGAGGACATGCTCGCGCTGTATTTTATGCGATGGCTTTATTAAAACTTAGATATCGTGAGCCACCGATCCAATATGAAGAGCTACTCAAAGCAATCTTCTACTTCGAAGATTTCGGTACATCGTATTCGAGCCTCGTTATCACCGGTGCAGATCGTCGTGTGTGGCGAACTATACATAACTATGATGGACTGTATACTAGACAAAACGTACACCAATCAGAACGCTCACAAACCCGGATGTACACAAGAAAATATGTACACCAGCAATAACGTATACATATAACGAAATCGACATCGAATGGCATGTAGTGGTATAAGTCGTCACATAGCTTACAAGCTTACATTTTCGAGATAGACACGCGTCAAAAGTTCTGCGCATGCATTGCCAGTCACCGTGTAGCTGATGAATGAGGATTTTTCTTGATTATACACCGGACAGAGAAATTATAACTGTAAACATCTACCTGAATTTTAATCATAATCATGTATAAAGAGCGTTAGTATTTAATCGTGCACAGCCAATCAAGCTTGATATATTCTTGATGCCTTTAATAGAGCTGTATAAAGTGTTTGATCCATTTTACGAAACGATGCATATAGTAATAGCACAAGGTTTTCAAAACTCGATCACAATAGTATTGTCAAGTAGCTCTCATGTGTGCCTACGAGGGGAGGCTGAAAAGTTCATACGCCTGATATAACGTAGATGCATGTAGCGCTCAGCATGTAGCACTCACCACTGATCTTATTGATGTTTAACCAGGCTCATGCGGATCGACAGTAACAGCAAGATTGCGCGCACTTGGGATGGAAGACACATTTATCACCGATGTCAAGATTTTGCGATTTCAATACTGGTTTAGATGACTTTCGGGAAAGTCAAGCTATCTCGGTCTTCATTTAAGTTTAAGCATGTTACAATCCGTCCACCCGTTTATCTCATCAACACATAAGGTCATTGTCGCTGATGTTATTGAGATATCAGCTGTGGTGCGGGTGTAGATTTGAGAGAGAATTGCAGGCCATTGCGCCTGATGTTGCCTAGATGACCAATTTAAAAAGAGAAGAGAATAGACCCAAGAATGGAGCCTTGAGGCAAGCCGCATCTCACCAGAACAGAGGAAGAGCTCTCTCCTAGAACAGATACGAGATGAAAGTGATCAGATAGGTATGATGTGATCCACTCTAATACATCAACCTCGATACTATAGTGCTCATTCATACGTCGCAATAACATAGAATGATATACGGTATCAAAAGCAGCAGAGAGGTCGAGCAGCACAAGGATGACAGATGAGGTCATATCGAGAGACCCGAGTATGTCATCATGCACTCTTGAGAGGGCTGTCTCGGATGAGCTTGTGTCTAGTCCAATTGAAAGTTCAGCACAGCTGGACTTCGATGTACTGAGTGAGCTGGTTGCAACCATTCAGCTTTTTAGAGACAGGGCGGTACCCGGAGAGTTGGTCGCTCTTTAATGGAGACTTTGGTATGGGACAGATACCACCGATTTGCATGACAAAGAGAACACATTACTGATAAGGAATGCATTGGCAACAAGAAATGCCAGAGCAGGTGAGGCTCTGAGAACAGGAGCGGAGGAGAAATTCAAGAATTGCTTGACTGGACCAGATATACCAGAGACGATCATCGACCATAAGTTGCGAGAAAGAGGTCAGTCTCGTAGATGCAAGACTCTCCTCTGCTGGTTGCTGGCTGGTCATTGGCTCACGAGTCGCATGTTTTTGCTTTCATATCCCGCTGAAGTTTGAGTTTTTTCACCATGTGGGTTTGGTAGCGAGCCGTCCAACGAGCATGCCGCATTCCCCGGTTTATTTGCGGAGCCGTAGCTGTCAAAATTTCGCGCCCACCGTTCTATCGGCCATTCCGATGCAAACACACTACACTGTAGTCACTAACGCACTGTTACTTTTATCGGATGAGTGCCGTTTTATACTGGTATCATCCGTCAACTCCAGGCTATTTCGTTGATACTAAAGCAACAGCCAATGACGGGCACCATTACGATAGATGTCTAGATGTATTTTAGCGCTCTATTGGGCTATATGTCTATACATGGTAACCAATGATAGCACAATAATGATGCATTTGGCATGGAGTTGTTACATCGGTTTGAGTACGTATGTTAGTGTCGGCATACGTCAACGACTGTGTACATTCCATCTGGTTACATAATGACTGATTCCATCATTATGAAATGAAATTTATTTGTTTGAAGTGTACTTATTAACAGAGCTGTCAAACACGCTTTACATGAAAAAATAGCCTAATAGTCTAAGACTATAATGTAATTACCTAAATTATATAAAATTAACTCCTAACAGTATAGAGGTAATATAGATAAATGTTAGATACAACTATGTACATTTACAGTGAGCATGAAATGGATAACAATGTTGAATTATACAGTGGAAAGTAGAACAAATATCAAAAAAAGGAAATCATATGCAAGCAAAGTTGCCATCATTATGAAGAATTAGTGAAAAACAGAAACAGGAAATCTCTCTTTGAAATTGTTTATTTTCGTTAAATTAATAAAGTACTGTTGAACTAATTATATCTTGTATTCGCAATAAAATTTCAATTCATAATTATGCTAAATACATGCACATACATGTAAGCAATATAATAATTATACGATTATGAATTAATGATAATAAATAACGATAACAATAATATTTCTAGATTTAAAGTGCCACTCTAACAAGATTGAGTTATCCACCACACGTTATAATGATAGATGATAGATAAAAAAATACGCATCATGAAAACAAAACGGTAAAATGAAATATAAATAAATTACGAAATCTCATTCCTATCATAAAATCCATCTCTATAAAACTAGATAAATATAAGTCTAAATTGTGATGGGACAAATGAAATAACCACGTATTTAGTCACAACAGCGGGAGTTTAAAAATGATTAGGAAGTTCAAAAATGGGAATGACCACGTTGTAATATCAATACGTCCAAAACCACCAGTACCGGGAAGTCCTGCGAATAATATGAAATTGCGCATTGTATTATGTCGCATGAAAGCGCAAAAATAATACAGCGAATATCGTTTCATTTAACAATTGAATAATTATTTATAATTAATATAATAAAGGGAGGTACAGTGGTTTGCCGTTTATTTCGCTTTCAAGACTAGATTATGAATCGTGATTTTAATGGTCAAGGTCACAACATTTACTCACGGCAAGTATCGGCGAATTCAAGGCTTCCAGTTGTGATTTACAGCGGTTACTGTGGTTATGCCAGCTATTCAGCCCAGATCCAATACCTTCGACACTCTCATATTATCAATTGAAGGTTGAAGTGCGCGGCATGTAATTTTGTAAAGGGCCAATGGTGGCCCAGACAATGAGTTAATAGGAGCCTATTGTTACACAAATACATACCTACCTACTGAACTACGAACATATCTACTGACCTACCACCATATCTACTGACCTACCACCATATCTACCATATCTACTGACCTACCACCATATCTACCATATCTACTGACCTACCACCATATGTACCTATCTACTGACCTACCGACATATCTTCTGACCTATGGACCTAACTGCATAAAACCTAAATAGTAAATACATGCCGAATATATACAGAAATTATACCTCCATACATACCTACATATAAAATAGTTGACACGACTACCGGCTTTGTGCCGCGTACGTCTATCACAATTTCTTCATAAATATTTGTTGCTCTGTTAATCTCACGTTAGCCTTATCAACCGTCGCGGTCAACTCATCGATCGCGTCGTTCTGTCTATCCTGTTCTTCACCCAACTTCACCGCCACTGACTTCAAGTTATCTAAAGCCAACGATATATCGTCGATTTCTCTATCAGAAATGACGGCTCTCTCCATCCGTCGTTGTTTCTGAATGGACACCTCCGGGAAAGCCTCGATATCATTCTCGTCCTCGCAGACCGTCGTCCTCGAACTCGGTGACGTTCTACATGAACTTTCACGATCAATCGGGTGATAGGACGAGCTTTCGCTCGATACAAATTCTCCTGAAAAAGTATCATTTTACTGTGCCTAGATTGTGAATAAAAATTAACAGTAAAAAACAGTAAAATAATAAGGAAACGTTTGTAGTTATAAACCATTTATTGTTCCGACAGACATGTAGGTTAGCATGTTAGCCACTTTGTCTAATACAAAAAGTGAAACCAATACCTTATTGACCGCCTATGGTTGCAATTTCCACAAGCTTGCATTTCCAAGTATATTTCATCAAGCGTATGGTTCGATATTAATTGATCAGTGGTCTAATCGGCTGAAATATGGATGCTATTCTGTCAAACAACTATAAAATGTTCAATTAGGATAATGGATTCCAGTTGAAAATAGCGCCGCGATCAGTTAAGGTATCCTAAACGTAATGATAACTAACAATAACCAAAAAGTACATCATATGAAATGAAATTTGTTCATAAAGTGTACCTATAGCAGAGCTGTCAAACACTTTGCTCAATGCTTTACATGAAACAATAGCCTAATGCTCTATGACTATAATGTAATTACCTAAATTATATAAAATTAACACCCAACAGTATACAGGTAATACACATCAATGTTAGATACAATTATGTACATTTACAGTAAGCATGAAATCGATAACAATGTTGAATAATATACAGTCCAGTGGTTTAGATCAAAAGGTTGCACACTTGACAGCGCTTGCTATTACTTTACTCTGATGATCCTCAATGACTTATTTATTTTCCTATTTATGGAGTAGGCCAGTCGCAAAATTGGGTAGATGGGTAGCGTGCAAGTTTCAAGTACTGTATCCCCTATTGTTGCAGTAAACCCACCTTTACAATGGGTCGATGCTTGATATTATCAAGCATCTAATAATGCGGGTAATATGCGAGTGTCAAAGGTATTGTATCTGTGATGAATAGCTGGCTTAACCGTTCATTGTAAACCGCATAATAAAGCCTTTATTGGCTGACACTTGTTATCTATAAATGTGGTACTTGATCTTTCATCCTCACGATCACACTGGATTTGAGGCAATTTTTCGCCCCCAAAAATGCCACAGGCTGAAAAAGTTATAATCAGTCAAAGGTCATCTTGTATTGTACCTTCAACCCTAGGCCAGTGGTTGATTCACATGGATGTTTTGATTTAATTAACATTAAAAGTTTATTTATACATACACATATCACTTGACAATCTGACATACCCTGAATCTGGCTTGAATCTGATGGTTCACAGTATTCAATTTTACTTTTTATTCTTTGTTCCAGCAGCTGAATAACTTCTATTAATCGTGTTCCCATTACTCCATACTGTATGTCTGGTTGACCAATCTTATACTGTATCACAGTCAGTTCCCATGGTGACAGGATCTTGAGTTTCGAAATATCAATCCAGTTATATCGATAAACTTGATCAATGCCTTTGTCATTTATGGCGAGTCCTTTATCATCTAATACCAACGTTCCTGGTACCCACTGCGAGTCTTCACAACCATGTTTAGCGCAATAAACAATATCTAAATCTGGAATCGCATCTAGCATTGAGTGCTTTCTCTCAGTGGAATCCACGGTTTTTGTATTTTTGCGAATTCCGTACTTTGACCACTTGTTAATCCAACCCTCCATTCCATATAGCAAACGACGTGATATATCTAGATTATGGTGTATGCCCCCCATTTTATTTATCGCATCGTCAATCTGATCACCCTGCGTTGCCAATGACATCGCAGACGCCGCGAGTGTCCGTTCTGAATCATTAACAATTTGTAACAGTTCATGACCAGCAGGGGTCGTATCAGATTTAATACCAGAACTGTCGGACGCAGGACTATAAAGCAGGTAAAATTTCCAAAAGTGCAAAATCAAATTAAAGATAGTTTCTCGATCATAAAATGAAGAAAACCAATATTCTTTAGAGTTACATTTAGCAGTCATAATCAAAATCGCGTTAAATATTATTCCCGTGCGAGTTTTCTTTGCGATAGAAATATCCCTGTATTCAATTGAAACATGTACACCATGCCGTCGGTAATCTTTTGGAATAAACTTTAACCCTGACACGCAAAGCTGTAAGGTACCGTAGACCCACTGGTTTTTATAATAAAAACTACAAACAAATTCACGAAGTACATAATTCCGTGTCGCCATATTACTTCTAGAGAAACCGAAATTTTAGTGAAACCGGAACCACGGGAAAAAGTTTGCATTTACTGAGAGACACTCAAATCTTCTACGTGCTACAAAACAAAAGGCACATTATTATGTAATTTTAGCAGGCTTTACTCATGTACCGTGCACCATAAAGAAAATGATATAATGCTTGCCCTGTATATTTGTGTGATACTCCTTGGATGACAGAGAATAAAATATTATTCCCGATGTACAAAGAGGGTGCCGGCAAAGGAAGCAACTCCCGCAAGATTAAATAAAAATTCAGCATATACAATGACATAATGCACCATAAGATTGAGCGTTCTCTCCTAAAACGATATTAAGTGTGATCAATCTCGATTCACCGGTACTTATTTATGGCTATATCGACCAGAGAAATCGGGATAAACTACCTTGCCCAGGAGACAACGGGAAAAGCAATCGGTAATACCCAAATTCGAACCCTCCGCATTCTGGTTCGGAGGCCGGCGCTGCACCAGAGCTATCCCATTCCAAAAATAATAATAAACAAATTATAAAAAAGTCTTCCTCCAGTGTCCATTGTATATTCTGGATCAAGCAATTTTATCACAGGTGGATACTTCATTTCAGGCTTTTAGTCAAACTTTTAGGGCGACATTCCAGGATATTTGTAAATTTCCTGAAATTGTGAGGCTATTTGTAAATACGCCGATTGAAACAGGCATTTGACAAAAATCCTGAGAATTCTAATCCCGGTTTGTCAAACAGCCGGTAACGAATACACTATTAATTATCTATAGGTAAACGCTACAGCTATAAAATCACAATCGGTATAAACTGCAAACAATATATTAAATTGTTGCTTTATTTTAAATGGACAGCAAAACTATCTACGGCGTACAGCCGACATTGATTTTCACACGAAAATCACCCATGTTCTGTAATTGAATATGCATTTAAATCATATTTACACATTTTACAATTTATGTAGTTATGAACAAATTGCGTTATTGAGTCTAGTTTCAATGCCCATCTGGCAGAAATTTGACCGGAGTCCATATATAATACCAAATAACCGAATCCACGATACACGTGGGAGTGTTATTGGAGATGTGTGTTCATCGATACGGTGTGTTAAACACCAATGCATTTATTTCAATAATGAAATATCAATTTGTCCCAAAAGATCGGAATTATCAGTATTGCATATAACGTCAGAAAATGGCGACTTTATAATAAATTCACTACAAATAAAAATTCACTACAAAATTTAAAGGAATTTTTTTTCACATATAATGGTTAATGAAAGCAAAACAAGAAAAACGAAAGGGGCTATTGTGTTGTAATATGGATAATAATTTATTAGTTGAAAATATTGATTACCAGTTAACTTTCGATAAGTTAGAAACCATTTCCAGTAAGTAAAACGCAAAAATCCACGGTCATGTTAATAAGAATCATATGTGTAGCCCGGTATGGGCTTCTATAAACATGGAGTCGTAAAATTCACCGTGATGTGTTGATTCACGTGCACGAGGTATAAAGATTTACAAATAAAAAATTTACGATATAAATAGTGCAATAAATACACTATCCATTATACGCGACATGGCTACATAGTACACACCGGTGACTTTTACGCATTATGCTCATAAATCACACGTCCGCACACCTCCCTGTCGGCTGTTAGTAATTAGTTTAGTTAGCTATACCGCATCTTGGGTGCAAAATCGTGAAAATCAACCCTACTACCTTCACCCAACATCACCCGTGTAAGACCACAATTACACATTTTCGTTTACACTAAACCAATTTTTAGACAGTCCTCTCGAGGTCTATAGGAAAACAGTGTGTATGGTTCCTGGAATTTTTACAATATTTCATTCATTTTCTCAACAGGTACTGTACTAAATGCCATATACGTATCCAGAGTGGTTCTATGTAGACAGTAATTATGATTATAGGTATCTTAGAGGAAACATTACTGTTGTTGATTACACTTGTTAATAATTCCTTTAATAGAGGCTACATATAACTCACGGAAATAAAATTGTATACGTGAAACACGCTTGCTTTATATACGACGTTGCATAATGTTTACTAGCGTTATGACTTGGTGAAAACTAAATTTTGGCCGAACTTATGAAATGAGTACATTTTGGAAGTAATTTTCAATCTTGCAGTCATTATGCCACAATTATTAGATATATAGTTAATTAACATGCCATATGATGATAAACTTAGGAATAATCATTATTAGATGCGTTATTTCAGGAATTTGAAATTAGTTTTTGTTCCTCACTAAATTTCTGATGTACGTATCTCTATTCACTATCTAGGACTAAAGGCCTGTTTTGGTCCTGGAATTTCTACAGTATTTCGCGTATTTTCTCAACATTGTCTAAAGGTACGGGTAGCATATACACCGTTGGAATTTGTTACGATGCATTCAGACTTCAGTAAAAGGCAGAGCGTAGACAGCAGGATATCCTGAGTTTTTCATCTTCAATTCTCATTTAAATTATCTCAAGACCTAGACCTGATCCAGTGGTTGACCACAATTCGTCATTTTTATAAGTATCGCAGGAAGATGTGTTTAACCGGGTTATTAGTGTAATCTTAGTTTTTAGTGTAGCTCATTCGTGTTTTAGTGCTAATTTACGTTCGCGCGTTATTTTCCAATGTTGCTTAGGCCATATTAATGTCTTTAAATAGTGTATTTGTTGATGTAAAGTGTGTTTGAGGAGAGGGCAATGCTATTAGCGCACTTGAAATCAAATACGTTTCATTTCACTTGATAATTTCTTGATTTCTTTACTGGTATAGTTGTGGTATTTTTATAACGGTAGTATTGCTTATTATTTCTAGAATTACGATCTAATCATGCCCACCCAGTACTAAAAATGCGCGCGTGGATGTCTGTTCTACCAGCTCGTTAGACCTGACGAAAATACACTTGATCTACGAAACTTTCTTAATCTTTATGTCAACTTAGATCAAATGGTTTTGACTACTGATAGGTCTGAAAGTCATCAGCACTGGTAGATCCAACGAACAGTTGTACTGGGGGGGGGGGGCAGGGTAAAAGCGGTGTCTACCAGTACACTAAGCAGTAGTACAGTACTGTGTATACTGGTAGATCCAGCGATTGTGCATGCCACTACACTTCAGTTGTGCGTATCAGTGGGTCTAACGGTCGTACATACTGGTACATCTAACAGTTGTGTTTACCAGTAGAGCTAACAGTTGTATATATCAGCAGGTCGAACAGTTTTAAGGATCGGTACACCAACAGTTGTGTTCATCAGTGGGCCTAACAGTTGTACGGTCTAGTGCATGTAACAGTTGTGTGTACTAACAGTTTTTAGTTGTATGTATGAGTGGGTCTAACAGTTTTAAGGACCGTACACCAATAGTTGCGTTCATCAACAAGCTCTTCAGGTCAAAATGACTGCAATGCGACATCCTGTTAGAGTGACAGAATTTCAGAGGTATTTTTGCGGCATTTGATGAGTTCATGCGCTTGTATCTAGAACGTTCTATTTATGGGTGGATCCGATATGGGAGGGTTCACACATCGCAGATGATGCGAGTGCTACTTCATGGACTGACGAAAGAATAGGCTGTCACAACTGGCGAGCTTCCACGTGTGTATCATGTATCCACCCAATCACACCTAATCACACCCAATACAGTATATCATACGCGGACAAATCCTTCTTTTAGTTGAGGAATTATGAGTGACCACAGATATTTTTATGTCGGGGATGAGATTGTCTGTCACAAAAATTGTGAAGATGTTTTTGACGATTGCCCGAGTGTCAAAATGCTGGAAAATTTTGCCCGATCACTTAGTAAAAGGTAAAGTACAACATCTATAGACCGCAAGCATCAGCCAATAAAGGCTCTCAGATGTGGTTTACAATGAAATGTTTTTGGCAGCGATTAATAAATTTAGCCCGATTAATAAATTTAGCCTGATTAATAAATGTAGCCCGATTAATAAATGTAGCCCGATTAATAAATGTAGCCCGATTAATAAATGTAGCCCGATTAATAAATTTTGC
The DNA here is from genome assembly GCA_011762755.2 of Epimenia babai. Lineage (NCBI taxonomy): Eukaryota > Metazoa > Mollusca > Solenogastres > Cavibelonia > Epimeniidae > Epimenia > Epimenia babai. Next base: position 13,828 of record WURV02154966.1, read on the forward strand.
CCGATTAATAAATTTTGCCCGATTACGATAACTCAAGGGAGCCGACGCCACGTGCCAGAGAAACGCGCTGACCTACGATATCACCTATGAAACTTTGTAATCAAGACAAGTCGTAATTTCCTAATAGTTCCTAACTCGCTCGACCGAACTGAATCAACAGCCTATAAGGGCCTTGAGACCGGGCGTGTCGTACGATTTAGGTCGCTCGAGGGGCAGGCCGAGGGCGCGGTCCCACACCATAGACGCCATACAGCCGAGGGCGCGCGACACTCCGAACAGGACCGTGTAGTAGTTCATCTCGGTCATGCCGTAGTACTGCAAACACATCGGTATTCCAAGAACAGGTAACTCTTGTAGAGTCGTAAAGTCTATTAGTAGTAGAGCTTACTCTGAAGCTCCCATTCCAAGTTGGAACGCACAGAGAGTGCGGGGCTTACTGTCGCCCATTACAGAGCGACCTTCTGCATTGACTCGTTGCTGCACAGGTGGCTTTAATGGGCGTTTTATCGATAAACCGTTTCCTAACTTCTTTGGGCTATGGCCGACGGGGTAGCCACTGCTACGTCGTAAACCAACACCGAGTTTTGGCAGACATAGAAGTTTCATCGCCGTCGAACACACTTGGGTAAACTGGTTATGTCCATTTAGACGACGGGATTAATGAGATGATGTAAAAGAAAGCGTCATGAAACATCGTCGTCGGCCCAAATTACACCCGATGAAATATACGGAAACTCGCGCGAATTATTACCTCAGTTGGTCCACGAGGTTTTAACTTTTTGTCTTATACGATATAGCAACCAGCCAGCAACCCGCATTCCTGGTGAGCTCGGATGGTCTTTAATTAATTACGATATAAACGAAAAATATACTACAGTACGGTTTTAGCGTTACTGTGTTAACTGTCGTAAATGGTAAGCGTCAGCCGTGCTTACAACATGGTGGTGTTATTCAGCAATCGTACAATAACCTACACAAATACATCATCACATCACGACATGGAAGTCGAAATACGATGCTCATTTGGTACGGTGGAAGGTGGACCCACCGACACCATTTCTAGCCCGCAATTATCGGCCAACGAAGGCTCTCGGATGCGGTTAACAATGAAACGGTTACGGCAGCTATTCGCTGCATATACAATACCTTCTACACTCATATATCACCTGTGAAGGATGACATATAAAACGTCTGACCATTTTGGAGACGGGTTTACTCCAGTAATCGGGGATAAATGACTTTCACGGGTGGTTTCGAACTGGCGAACCGTCGGTAACGAGTCCCGTGCTCTCAAACACTAACATCTAATCAACGACGTTAAGATCACCTGCAACAAGACGCCGCTGTGCGCGTCCACGTTCGGCCACGGATTCTTGACCTTGCCCAGCGACTGCAGCACGGTCGGGGCGACTTGAAACACGTCCGACACGAGCCGGAACATCGGGTCGTCCGGGAGATATTTCAGGGCGAAGTCTCGCTGGACGGAATACCGCGGGTCGGTCTTCCTGAGTACGGCGTGCCCGTAACCGGGGACCACCTGCGAGATGTGACCGTATGAATGTCGCCGCTGGCGGTTGTTAGACAAGTTGAACGCACTCGAGACTGGTGATGTTACCATACGTCACTCACGGCGCTACTTTTATACACGACAATACTTTAACCCTCAGCGCTCTGTTGTCACAGAATTGTATTGCTACCATAATGGTAAAGGTAAAGGCGAGGTTTTGGTGCTACTTAATAATTAAATGTCAGTCGCACGTACAACATTGCCCTGCTACCTGAGATATTTTTTATAATAAACCATTCCACGACAAATCTTTCTCAATATTCAAGCACGAAAATTACTATTGTGGAAGGCGCGGGAAAAAATCCCTGGTTTATGCTGGTTCGAACTCGCAACCTCTCGCATGAAAGGCAGCGCTTCTAAACACTACACCACTGGCGCCTAATGCGATATACAGATGTCAGTGTGGTAAGGGTTAAAGCCGAATGACGGTTTGCAAATAGTCATCGCTAAAGACAGCTCTATAAAAGCCCCTCACGTATCTAATTTGCTAGTTAATAGTATTTTGTATTGCCACTAATAAATTTTGCCGGCACCTTTTGCTTAAGTCGAGTAACTAGGATAAAGGACCTTTCCCCCCGGATACAACAGAATAATACAATTGAATCGACAGACCCTCGCGCTATCAACTGAGCTCTGCCTCTCCCACATATATTCTCACGCTTCGATCCTGCATGATCCTGCGTGGTGAGCCCATTCCTACACACATACTTGCGGCATGATGCATCGTTACACTATCCCACCGCCCAGGCTTGTGGGGTGTGATTACCTTGCCCGCATTGAGCGTGGTCAGTATGAAATCCTTCAGTTGCTCTTGGGTGTAGCCGTCGCCCAACTCCTTCCTGAGTCCGGTCAGCCACACGAGCACTTCCTGTGGACATCGGCACATTCGCGCGGAATAGTACGGTAATGACTTGCGTACGTCCGAGGGATAAGACCGGACGCGGTTTTAGACGACACACGCGACACAGCACATACGATGAGACACTATCGGACACAATGACTGACAGCACAGCCCCAGCCCCCGGGTGACAAGTTACCAGCCCCAGCCCCCGGGTGACAAGTTACCAGCGCCAGCCCCCGGGTGACAAGTTACCAGCGCCAGCCCCCGGGTGACAAGTTATCAGCGCCAGCCCCCAGTTGACAAGTTAACAGCGCCAGCCCCCAGTTGACAAGTTAACAGCGCCAGCCCCGGTTGACAAGTTATCAGCGCCAGCCCCCGGTTGACAAGTTATCAGCGCCAG
>WURV02154977.1:0-16634 GCA_011762755.2 Epimenia babai
GTTCGAAGGTTCCAGAAGAAGTGCTTCAGAGGCCGCTTCATTCCGTTAAATGTACTGCCTGGGTGGCCATGAGCAAGAACGGGATCATCAGGCAAATGGTGGACATTTGGAACACATCTTGGGAAAGCCATAAATTGACTAAAAATTGACAGAAATATCTGAAACTCTGGTGAATGGTCTTCCATAAACTGAATAATGTGTGGTTGTAATTTGAAATAAATAGCTTTTCAATCAAAGCCACAATTGAAATTTTCATGGGTACGTATCTTTTTGGGTCACCCTGTATATTTCATTTAAAGTGCACTGATAGCATTGCTGTAACACACTTTACATCAATGAATACACTATTTAAAAACCTTGATATCGCTTATGCATTGTCAAAGAATACCACACATAAAAATTAGCACTAAAACACTACTGAGCTTCTTAAAGTAATAACTAAGAAGGCTATACTATCCTAAGATATCCTAGATTCGTCTTTATACGGCAAAGTAACGATGAAAAATAAGAGTGACGAAAACATTATTCTAGATTATTCTTTCTGCGGCAGTGTAACGAAGATACATAAGAGTGACGATAACATAGTTCTAGATTATTTTTTCTGCGACAGTGTAACAAAGATACATGAGAGTCACGAAGATATCCCAGATTAGTCTTCCCACTGCAGTCTGATGAAGGAATTATTCTAGATTATTCTTTCTATGGCGGTGTAACGAAAATACACAATAGTGACAAAGCTATTATCCGAAATTATTCTATCCAAAGCAGGGTAACGAAGATACATAACAGTGACGAAAATAAGAGTCACGAATATATGCTAGATTCGTGTTTCTACGGCAGTGTAATAAAGATAAATAAGAGTGACGAATATATTCTCAATCATTCTTAATACGTTGGCGCTACTCATTAAATAATTTTTAGCATGTTATTAAAATAAACATATTTTAAATTACTCCATATATTAGAGTGTCGATATTTGAAATGAATTTTACGTTACTGCGGCGAAGATTTTCTAAAGTTTTCTTCACATGTAGTGTTATGAAGATACCTAAAGCGACAAAGGTATCATCCTTAATTATTCCTTCCGCATTAGCACGGTGACGATATTTTAAAATTATTTTTTCTTTAAATAATAATATTGAACGCTATCCAACAACGCCATAGCCCATCAATCTGGGTCATTTCGCTAAAATCGCGGACTATCAAACGAAAAGGCCGAGGCTGATGTTATTAAGACGGGGCGTGCAGTATACTTAGCAGTTCGCACGCATGATCTGTTTGTGATTCACAGGGATAGCAGCGCTACGGGCGGATAAACGAGGTATTAACGCAATAAGACGTATAAACATGAGTTATGTCAACTATTCCCTGGCGTCCACTAGTCCCGACGCCTCATTAGTGCCGCCGCGAGGCAGATAGCGCAAACTGCGTATATCTTACTTTTTATATCGGATTCGTTTGCGTGTTATATTTTCGCGTGCTTTTAGAGTAATTCTTGCGAATTTTGTTATATACCACTTACGCTTTCTCTGGTTCGTATTAATGTATTTAAGATAGCTTTGTAAAATAGCAATCGTGTAACAATTACCGTAGATTTTACAATAATACACCGGACTATAAGATTCAATTACAGTAACTGTGATAAAATCTTACCATACCACTAAATAGTTGTTATTTTACAGAAGAATATTATAAATCATTCCCTACTAATTCGTTGCAAATTTACGGGCGATTTTGGATATTGTCAACCAATAAAAAACACCTTACATGCCTAAGAGTAGGATATGTTTGTTTTTTTTTAATAATTTGTACACCCAATGGATCAAACGAGCAAATATTCACATTGCAACGCAAAGAAACGCGGTTAAAGAAAAAAACATAGGCTGTCACGATAGAGAGATAATTTTTAATAATTAGTCCTGTCATTTCAAATTAAATTCTGTTGAATAACGTCTGATTTTAGCTGATTGAGTATTATTTAAAAGTGTGGTCGGCGTGTGTAAATGCGACGGCACGTGAAGCTGTTTGCTTCTCGCGACTTTGGCGGAGGGGCGACCGCTTTGAATTACTCCCGCGGCATTTCGGCTCATGTTTCATGAGTAAACAGAGTGACGACTTTTTGTAGGTGTATTAAGTTTGTTTTCTAATGGTAACCAAGGGCGACAGTAACATTTACCCAGAATGCAACACAATTGCACCATACGCGCTTATTGAAATAAGATACTATTAGAGATTTCATCTTTCATTCATGGAGGTTTGCTTATGTAGTTCTACGATTCAGTGTTTATGAGTATAACACCCTCGGCTACACTCTAATGTTATTATCGTGTAGTTCTATACGCATTAGTACATTCCATAAAATTTAGGTATTGCTTTAAAATGGAGGTAGGTCGAACCAGATCATATGCTATGTGGTTTTGACATCCGCTATCCGCTAAGATGAAATTGCTGGTTATAGACGATTCTATAGTATAGACGATCCATATGCCATCCGCTGTCCTTAGCGGTTCGGTACATGTAGGGTGCTACCTGCTGACGGATTCCTACATCAATTACCGCCAAAGAATCGCGAGAACGCCAGAGAGATAGATTTGTTTCTTTATGTTGGCTGGCTGGCGTGTAATAGGGTTGTCTCGTTCTTCACGCGCAGCTAGAGAGACGGATGGCGGCGCCGCACGCGATACGACGTGCATCGCATTCACCGGAAATCTTTCGCATCAAACACCTTCGGTCACGCCGTCATTCAAATCAAGAAAAGACACATCCGGGCGTTTCACTACGGGTATAAAGGCCAAAAGACCGCGTTCTTGGCTCTAGTTAGCGCTCGACTCCCCCGGCGAACGTTTGCTCCGCGTTTAAGACGAATTATTATTATTATTATTAAAAATTTTTAATGTTATGTTTTACAACATTGGGGGGCTTATATCTATATATAGATATTATTTCTAAATATAAAATTTATGCAGATTTTTTGGGACTATTTTGAATCATTATTTACTTTGCCATTCGTCTGTAGCTGTCTTCAAAATTCGGCTTTGCTTATAGATGACGCTTTTGAAATTTGTACATTATGGATTTATGCTTTCCCAAAATCGCGAAGTAATTTTTATTATTATACGCACGCATTAAGCGATTATTTTAGTGTATTATATGCGGGATATAAATGCTGGACACATGAGCTGAATTCAAATTTAGAAGTCGTTATATGATAATATAAGCCATGGATCAAAGGTAACATCTTTTATACTCGTATACCAACATGCTTACTTAATTTTACTTTACCCTTACACGACGTAGCTTTATGAAAGCATTCTGTTCTCATCCATGCATGCGTGGCTCTAAGTCTTTGAGATATAGTTGCACCGCCGTTCCTGCGGACTTCGTCGTACACGATCTGATACATTTCTTTTTCGACACATGGTAACGAAATACCACGTGCGTATTGTACTCCATTTCCATGTCTGTCCCGTGACACTACGTAGTACGCATCATCGCCACCCCGCGGTACATTTGTCATCCGCGACACACCTTTTGTCATCGATCACATTAACCCACACCCCGCGCTGTCAGTCTCCTCTCCGCTCCGTGATACTATATTCTGTGCAGTAAGAACGAAGGTTCTGACGTTCGATTTAAAGATAACGCTATATTTCTCGGATATCTTTATCATCTCTACTCCAACAGCTAAGTAGTAACGGATCTCATAAATCCACCAAATTCCCAGCGGCATCCGTAGCCTCTACTGTTCACTTAGCATAATTAATTTATAATACGCTATTTTCTCACCAATAATATCCAAGTTGGGAAGAAGTTCAAATATCTTATTAAAACCACAGTTTTCATGCCCAATTTTCTCGATTGGAGTTTTACGAATTCCCAGCTCTATAATCTCCCTTGGTTCTAAGTCCGGTAATCGAAACTTCGCGCCAATTGATTAAACCAGACGAAAGTTGTTTTCTATGCGTTTGATACGCTATAAACCGCGATTCCGATCAATAAAACCTTCGCCCCCGCTACTAGCGCTATTTTTCACTTTGCCATTTACATATTTTCAAACTAGTGAGTAATATATTTCAGATTATGTGTTATATTTTCTCTCTCGTCGTTTGTGACGGGAAAGGTGTTCGAATCGAATTGCCGCGCAGACACGTAGTTTCAGGGCATTTGCTAACCGCAGCAGATATCTTATGGAATTGTAGAGAAACGCTTAGTGTGTTATAGGTAGTGAGCGAAATGCCATTAATGAAAATTCTCCGCCTTTCACGCGACTCGCATATTAAAGCCTTTCTATAACCTACACTTGTTATTAAAACGGGATTAAAGCACTATAAGCACAATAATATTTACCGACGCGTGCTGTTTCTGTATCATAGTGTGGATTAGTTTTAGATACATTTGCCAAAGTAGACAATAGCAACGTGATACTTACGATATCTTGTGTGAAAAACATACTTAACGACTACGAGACGAAACCGCGTGCATAGAGTCATGGTTGACTACTGTAGGTTGGCGAAAATCGAGGACCTGGATGACTTCAATATGTGAGTATTGTATATTGAATTACCTATACATTATTGAGTTCCCAATCACTTTTTATTTATCATACATTCGCATAATCCTTATTACTATATACAGCAAAAGCACCGAACTATTGCAGCATCAAGATTTCATAACCTATAATGACTGTTCACGGATTCGTAGAGATCATGAAAATGTTCCAGAGAGTTAGTAACTAGTCTCCCCCCGTTTCCAGTTAAAGTCGTGCTTACTTATGAAATTATACACGTCATACTTATTTATGACAAGCCAAGTACCAGGCTTCACCCTGATGATATATAGAGCGATAAACTTCTAGGAAAAAACGAATTTTCAAGTGTAAGTTTTCCCCAGTATTAGCGGGGGCGTGAATTTCTTTACAACCGGGACCCCTTCAATAAAACTGAAATCACTATTTGTATTTTTTTGTTTCGTTCAAGCGTAATTTATAAACTGTGTTCCTAAAATTTATTACGCGGTAGTTGTTGATGATATAGAACTCAGTGGGATATTCCGAGGGGAGGTAATTCTATACAAATTTTGTTTTTACACGATTTCTTCGCTATTTAATATTTTATAATATGTCATCTAAAACATCGGCAGGACTCTACCGATTTGCTCTCAGTCTTACTCTTGGCTCAACCGTTTAAGTTTGTTTTGACAGAGACAACTTTATATGAGCGTTTAGTTTTGAGACCGACATAACAACTGACATACTTCAGTACAGTTTTGGTTAATCAACACTCTCACACTTCGAACCTGCTACAGCAGTGCTAAATTCACCTTATCAGCGCAATGATATTGAAATTTTGGGAATGTAAATATATTTTCCGTAATGCAACTTGAATATAATGGTTATAACATAAAATAGGTAATTGTAATACGTGTTGATGGATATGATAATTTATTTTGTTTAGAAGCCTACACTTTAGCAGTTATTCGTCAATCCTATCATGTCACTTACAGGCAAAATGAAATATTTTAAGTCTGTTTATTGACATCGTAATGCGTAAAGGGTATTACTAAAGATTTAATTGGCAACACAGCATTAATTACGACATCGTCCTAATTTTTATTATCCGATGTCAGACTAAAACACTCAACTTTCACGGCAGACTGAAGTGATTGATCATCTTCACTGTCCCGGGCTCCTTTTGAACATTGACTCTCGATCTAACGATGTTTTGACTCGAGATTAAAAACACGACTACGTAGGTATTCGAATGGCGTATCCATCGCCATCAAATAATATCAGCAAGTGCTCTTCCCAAACTAACAGTTTTGTTGGACGTCCCTGACTTCTGACATCGAAGCGATGTTCAGGTCCGCGCGAGCATAGCTCGACGCAAACCCGACGATGCCACTAGAACGACTAGTGTACAACTCTCGGTAAATCGATGACGCCATGTGATCTCTATCCACGACTTACGCGCCGGCTAAGATTCACAACAGCGTTACAAATTAAGAGCAATTTCGCCACCATGTTAAGTTTGTTTAAGGCGAGGACGTTAGTTAACTACAGTATAGCCCGTGATCGTCTTTTATTTCAGAACTGCGACTGTACTGTCAAGTCTAAGGTGAGTGCCCATATATTGCATCTTAGCTCAATCGATACGGATTTAAATCATCAAAAAGGTCTCATCTCAAATATCCAAACATGAATATTCGACGTGACACGAGTATGTAGATTTGCAACGAGTATGTTTTTCTCTGACTTTTTCTCAAGATAACTATTGAGTGACCCCTGAATGCTCGAATAATTGAGAAGAGACTAGAGTATAGCCATTTAAGATGATCCTAGATCTTTTCGTTCGTTTGGTCGTTCGTTTGGTCGTTCGTTCGTTCAGTCGTCTCTGTCTGCTTGCTTGTCCGCCTCGCTGTATGGCATCTGCCTGGCTGTCTGTCCATAATTATATCTGATATGAAGTAGTGTCGTAGTCATAATGACCAATGGATAATATAGCACTTAAAATAAAACCTTATAATTACTATTTCATTTTTATCTTTATCTCTATCTCTCTATCTCTATCTCTATCTCTCTATCTCTATCTCTATCTCTATCTCTATCCCTATCTCTATCTCTATCTCTATCTCTCTATCTCTATCTCTATCTCTATCTCTATCTCTATCTCTATCCCTATCTCTATCTCTATCTCTCTATCTCTATCTCTATCTATATCTCTATCCCTTTCCCTATCCCTATCTCTATCTCTATATATCTATCTCTATCTCTATCTCCATTTCCACACCAACCTCCACACCCACCTCCACCTTTACCTTTATCCTTATCCTTATCCTTAGTCTTACCCATACCCTTATCTTGATCTTGATCTTGATCCTTATCCTTATCTTTATCTTCGTCTTTATCGTTATCATTACATTTATCATTATCATCACCATCATCATTATTATTATCATCGCCATCGCCATTATTATTATCATCGCCATCGCTGTCGTCGCGGCCGTCGCCGTTGTCGTCGTTAACGGTTATCGTTATCGTTCTCGTCGTCGTCGTTAACGTTATCGTCGTCGTCAAAGTTATCGATATCGTTATCGTCGTCGTTATCGTCATCGGCGTCGTCGTTATCGTTATCGTGGTTATCGTTATCGTTACCGACCTCCGCACAAAGTTGACGACCAAGGAAGACCACTCCTTTTCCAAAGCTGTTCCAACATTATGAAATACGTTATCAGAAACCATTGAAAATGCCAACACACTCAATTGCATTAAAGGTTTACTTGAAACCCATTTTTTTTGAACTGTTATGTTCTGTATGTACTGTTCACTGTGTCACACGTTTAGACTTATTTTGCAGCCATGTACAATGGGGCTTTAGAGACAATTTAGTTATAAAGCACCAAAAATGTCACTTCATTATTTATTTATTAATTTATTTATCATCATCATAATCATAATCATCATCATCATCATCGTCATCATCATTGTCATCGTCGTCGTCGTCGTCATCGCCATCATAATCACCATAATCACCATCATCACGATTATCACCATCATCACTATTATCATCATCAACATCATCATCATCATCGTCACCGTCACCGTCTCCCTCTCCGTCGCCGTCCTCATCGTCGTCGTCGTCGTCGTCGTCGTCATCATCATCATCGTCATGATCATCATCGTCATGATCATCATCGTCATCATCATGATCGTCATCGTCATCGCCATCGTCATCACCATCATCATCATAATCACCATAATCACCATCATCACGATTATCACCATCATCACTATTATCATCATCATCACCGTCACCGTCTCCCTCTCCGTCGTCGTCATCGTCGTCGTCATCATCATTGTCATGATCATCATCGTCATCATCATGATCGTCATCGTCGTCGTCATCGTCATCGTCATCATCATCATCGTCATCATCATCAGCGTCATCATCCCGTTGTTTGGATCCTCATTCGTCATCTATCACGCTTGTCTAGACTGTGGTTATTTTGATGTCAAGGATATGGTTAGCACAGTTTATGGTGGGTCTATCACCGTGGCGCCAACAAACAGTTAATCTTCGTCGATTCACGCCGCTGGTTCTCATTAACATTTTGCTCACTTCATTGAGTCTGTAATAGGCGATGGCTATGCGCAATGAGTTAACAATTCTCTCATAGTTCGGTACCGCGAAAGACAACTACCAGAATCTGAAACGCAGCCACGTCCAATAAGATAACCCCATACGTGTCACTGTGCGAGGGATAATCAGTCACACGTGCACGCATGGTCATATGGGGTTTAAGGGGCTTTTTGTGTTCAAAACGTCATAAATTTTATAGTGCCTAGAACTGAAACTCGAACCATTGTCGTCCGGAATTCAAGTCCAATGTCTTAGCAACCCGACAATTTGCCTCCTATGTGTTTGGATGGAAGTGCGACTTCATATTATTCTGGAGTTTAAAGGCATGTTGAACTTTTTAGACTGCCATTCCACACGCACTCCTACGCGCATGCAATCGTATGTCGTTGAAACTTTCCGTAACTTGTTCTTCTGCACCATCGTCGTCTGTCAACGCTCGTCAACCGTCTACAGATACCGTTCATTAGCTGGTGCATAATCTTGAGCCGATGATGACGTTCAAAATCTAGATAAGTAGTCTTACGTGAGTCTGCGTGTTTTTGCCATTGTATACAGGTGAGTCAACACGTTCTGATAAGACTTGTCAGTAGAGAAACTAAGACAGATTCCACCGTCTTAAAATATTCCATATTCCGCGATAAAAATCGTTTAAAGCGACCATTCAATTGTCATAATTTGTCGACATTTGCTTTGTTCAGCCGTAAAATACAGGTCTAATCCCGGGGATTCCAGAAATTCTGTTATGGTTGAAAAATATTTTATTACAAATTTGAACAGAATTCGGCACGAATCTCTGAGTCCCAGCCCTCCAACCTAGGATTCTATAAACTCATACTGGACTTTTATTCGACATTCAGTAAGGATTCAGTATATTTCCGGGTTTGAGACATCAGGTAATTACGCTATTTACGGGGGACAACGGGTATAAACATTTCGGTTATATTTGCATTAACTCCCTTGTCCCATATTATTTTATAACTATGAAACATTATCCAACGAAAAATATAAATTTTGAATTAAAATCACAACCTAATCAATAGCTGTACATTCCAGAGCCGAGATCAGAGAAATGATGTTTTATGCGTCTTGTGCGTCGAAGTAATTGTCAAAGATATACATTATACTGTGACAAATTGACGAGAACCAATTTATGTATTTTACAAAATGTTAAAAAAATTCACAATATCATACATTCCTTCTTTTATTGACGAACAAATTCCTTTATTGATACCACGTGTATACCAGCGACAGACTAAGTTAATATGCGTTCATGCGCTCATGCGTTTTTGATGAAACTTTCGATTATTTCGGCGTTACGTATGATGTCTTTAACTTTGTACGAGAGCCATATAAAGAGCTGGTAAATCATCTAAGATTCTCACAATAACGTTAAAACGTTTTGGAGTTGTCGAGTCGGTCGAGATGCGTGCGCATCGACCGTCTCCCGTTGTTTATGCCAAGCTGTGAATCGTGATAATCTTGTGTGTATAATAACCGCAACCGCGTTGCCACTCAACACCGCTAAACAAGCCATCAATTTAGTTGTAGACAATTACAATTATAGCCGGAGTAACCGAATCCGCGACTGCATCGCCGCGACCGTTGAGCGTGTCGAGGAGGACTCCGAGATATTCGCGCGTCTAACGACGACGCTCCGACAACGTTTTCCAGTAATTGACCGATATCCCTCCCCATCGTCGTCGGTTGCCGCAAATCCCGCGATGCCGGTCACACGATAAATTCTTGACTAGGTACAATAGGAAAATCAGGCCGCTCTTTAAGGATTTCTTAAACAGTGCGCGTTTTACATGTTGTAAATCGCGTTGGTTAATTTATTTGATACCTTATTTTTATTGAGATAAGTTCGAAATTATCAAATTTCTTTCATAACCGACTTTCGCCCTTTTACATCGAATAAATTGTATCTTCTACCGGGGTTTGAATGGGTTAAACTTCTTTATAATCATTTACAATAATTTTATATCACAGTGCTATTTATCACAGACTATCGATCACGACACTTGAATGTAATTAATACAGCATTATTAGCAATACAATATCTCAGATGTGTCTCAGTTATGTATTTACGTGGCAGGTAATGCAGTGGTTAGATTTTTTGAATTCCCCGCAAAAGAACCTGCATCGACTCCTCATCTGTAAATTTTTACAGGTTCCACAGAATTGGTGGCATATACCCATGTTTCGAACGATACTGTGTTTATCGTTTACAGTGCATATTACACTGCTATTACGCGACGAGCGTCAGATGAGATTTTCCTTGTTAGTCCGTATTTCGCTCAGCGATTGCGCGATTTTCATGTAATATACGACCAAACAAATCGTTCTCAGATTTAACGCTGAAACCAAAAATACAGTCAAACGTAAAGAACGCGCAATCGAAGGATTGCAGGTTGTGGGTGGCAATGTGCTATTTCGAGCAGATGTCGTGACACGACATGTCTATACATTATCCGGGGGTATCGTATAATTTAACATCGTATACTGGCGATATATCGCATCGCGGGGACGAAATAGGAAATTGCTCCATTTGTCTGAGCCCATGGTGAGGATTTTTGCATTCGCACGGAATGAAGGTAATTTTTATTTTCAATGATTTCATGTTATTGAAGTGGTTGATTGACAGAATTACAAAAATCTACTACTCCTACTGATCTGGTCGCTACGGAATGTCTTGTAGGCCTATCGATATTGTGCCTCACCAGACGACACGAATCGTTGTTGAGTTTTAATCTACAAGTAATGTGCCTGCCATTGTCGATCGTGTGGGTCGCCGACGATTTCTCGGTGACACATTATGCACATCGGCGCACAACTCCCATCACAGCAGTTTGCCATTTGCGGGAAACAGGCCGAAAACAACAAAACATGGAATATCGGTACAATTCATTGTATACAGCACCATGGCCGCATATAACATCGTGTGCTGTTGTCCCATTTCATATGCACCGTTGTACCTCCGTTTTCTCTTTTCATTTACATTCACTTTGCATTGGAAGCCGTGCGGTTACCTAGATAAAAAGATGGGGGGAGGAGGTGGTTAATGTGTCACACTAAATAGGTTAACGTAATGAGTGTAAATATTGGCCAATTTTAACTGTTTTAAATGGCTTGTTTCGTCTGAAATTAATCTTTGAATTGTCATATCGAACATGGTACACTGAATACGCTGTCTGATTTTCTCTGTGTAAAAATCAAAAGTACGTGAAACAAATTTATTTATTCTGATACTTGACTATTTTCTGTGTTGCAAAACAGAAAAATTTGGCCAACAAGAATCATAACCAATAACATCATCAATATTAAATTTGCCCTAGAAGACAACTGCTGTCAAATTTCTACGCAAAAACAAAGATATATGGCCTAATAAAAGTTATTGAACAGATTATTGGAAGAGGGTCGACAGTTTGTGAGGAAAATCAACTTTTGGGGATGATAAATTCCTCTTGCTTCACGGACCGTCGTGTTGGAAGTGAGTAGTGAACGGATTCACGAATTGGAAGAGGTCGTTTGACATAAACACACTGGCCGTGGTAAATAGCAAGAAAGACATATAAAATACATCTAAACAGCAGTATCAATAATGCCTACAGATATTCATTTAAGATGCTTGAAGACGGGAAAAGAAACGAGGTCGACAAAGCAGTGCGAAGGTAAAATAAAGCATTTTGAACCGGAGTTATCAGCCAATAAAGGTTCTCAGATGTGGTTTACAATGAATGTTTATGACAACTATTCGGCGTATATACAATAACTTCAATACACGCAATTCACCTGTGAAGTATATCAAACTTTTAACCATTTAGAAACGGGCCTCGTCCAATAATCCACGACTTTCACAGACTTTTCAAAGAAAAGCCAACCGTAGCCAAAAAGAACAAACCGATTTCGCACATTTGTTTGTGACTTTCTGTTACGAGTCTACTGCTCTTACTATTCGACTATCCGCTTTCCGTGTTCCTCCCCCGCGAAACTTTCGACTTGATTGAACCTACGGTGTGGTCTTCTAATAACCGAAACATTAACTCAGTACCTAAATAATTGTACATAAAGCCCCACCAAAGACAGGCGTGTGCGTGCACGCCAACTAACATGCCGGATCCCTCAGGTTAGGATAGATTCGACCATCGCGTAGCAGATAAAGTAAGCTGCATGGAAGTGCCATGAACGTTGGAAAGCGTACATTAATGCCTACATTTTGAGAATACTGCGTCATTGTATTTTAATATAATATTTTAAATAAAATAATCGATAGTTATGCTAAATTTAACGGGATGCTAAATAATACTGAGTGCTATATCTATTGCTAAGGCACACCAGTACGCACACACAACACACACACACACACACAGCACCTACTTTTCAGATTAGATCGAGTCCAGATACAATAATATAATATATAACATATAACATGAAATTTATTGGTATCTCAATTGTTCCGTTAAATGTTTGATTTATATGCTTCACTCATTAAAACATCCCGTACATAACTCAATTCCAAAACATGCACATTGTTTCAATATTCTGAATAGCAAAATATATGATCTACAAAAAACCAGGCCTAATTTACTTTTCTCCACATCAAACAATCACGTAATTCAACCGTTCAACATAAAAACAAACAACGTGTTGGCTTTAGCACAAAAGAGAAAATATTAGACATGAGTCTGGTCTCTATTTATAGCGATGATGCCGCAAACCGCCTCCCCATGCTTTCTCAATGACGATACTAGTTTGGCCGGCCTACAATCCATAGTAAAACGAAATCAAAAATGCTGACTATGTGATGGGCAAACGACTGAAAAAGTGACCCTCCAGTACAAAATGTGCAGAACCTCTGTATATCACATGTGCTATCTTTTGGCAAAAGCGTCTTACACCCGTCTGCTCATAGGTTCAGGAAAACCTTACAACGAAGCTATGGAAGGTCTTCTTCCCTCTCACGTGGCTGTATTTCAGATGCTCTCCGGATGGTCTCCATGGCGCTGACTTCTCCGTTATCTCGTTATATCATTGTATATAATGAACGACTATCACAGACGTAGGGCAGTGTGCGATATGTCGCCTGCGTTTGGAGCCGGTGGCGTTTATGGACAAAGTTCAACTGTCTGCCAAGACTTGGTAGTTTGTCACTACGGTGTGTTTTGCTCCAACCTTTATAATTGAGGCTGATCCGTTTGTTATTAGCCACAAAGAGTAGCTTTGTGAAGGGCTAGAAATGGTCTACACAATGATTGGCTTGGAACACTGTAAGAATTGTAATCAGCATTGTTACTTATTGTAGGATTCAACAGTTAATTACTGTAAATTTAGTTACTGCAATGCATACAAAACGTTACTGTAAACATAGATTACAGGGATTGAATACTACGATAGTGACAATAAAATACTGTTAAACGAGGTTCTGGAACTATCCGGACATTCTCAAAAGTCAAATCTCCCGCGCTCAGACCGTTGCTGCACACGAAACCGAATTAACAAGACAAGTGGCTGTGCCAGTTAGTTTACTGGGAATATGCCCGTAGACTCGCATTCGGTCACAATTTTAACAAGAATAGTACTAGTTCACCTATTTTAATGTCTTAGTGAGTGCATAATATAGAATTAAACCATAACTTAGTGGTGTTTTCTCGCTGAACTGTACGAAGGGTTCCCGCCCGTGGTTGTACTGAAGAACTCGGACATGTCGATGTCTTAGGCACCGCAAAAATGACATGTGTGTCTCGCCAAAAAAAGCCTGATTGATGTGTCAATCAGCTAACCACGTGATGTTAACAAGGGACCTTAGCTCTCCGACACATATTTTCTCCTAATCGTACACTCGTGTCGTTTCGCCCCCTCTTTATGAAACACTCTTTGAGAACTATGCGTATATTATCACGATTATTATCATTCGTCAATTCTCCACTCGGGCAATGTTAAGCTCAATACCGATTTCCACGAGTTACACAACAATGTTTTTAAAGTTTTTTTCTTTTTCTTCAGTTATTAATTTTCCATAGGATAAGCGATAAAATGACATTTGCCGCGCTCAACAGGTTTATATATGTTCCGCTATATAAATGTCACGGTTGACTCTGATCGTTGAGATACGAAGCTCGAAAAAAATGATGGATCGCTTTTTTTGTGGTAGTCACTCGACCGCTGTTTGATCGTGGATAATGGATTGAGATAATTCGAACGACTGTTATTGAGTTATTCGGCTGGCTGACGTAAAGTACACGCGTTCTTGTGATCGGTCTGTTTCGTCTTCAACAATGCCATCTCGCAAAATAAATTGCGAGGTTCGACTAGAGACATATAACTAGCAAACGAGCCCCGTAATCTGGTTCTAACTTAATAATAGAACTATTAAAAGGGTCGAATTTTCCGTAAATAATCGACAACCTCTGGCGGCCTAGGTAATTACGATTATGACCGCGCGCGGACCGATGGAAATGCACCGCGGCTGTTCCGCCACGAGGGGCTTTATATACAGCGTCTGTGACAGAGATCGCGACCCGAGAACACCACTCATAACTCTCGAGGAGACTATCCCGATTCGGCGCTTCATGTCGTTTACCGGTATATGAGACCCGACTTCTTTGGCGACGAACCGACTAGCTAATCTGCATAGAACCGACGTCTGCCTAAATTCAGTACAACAGTCCGTTGATTGCAATCGTTTTGACTTACCCCCGTAATCTCTCTACGCGCGTTCATTTTTTGCTCATCCCCATCGACTTATTCGGCCTTAAACGCAGAAAAGTCAATTAAAAAACTACATGCATGGCGAACAGAAAACTCGAACGGAAATTTAGCCGCAAGTTCTGGTAAGTATTTTGCAGTGATCTCTCGTATAATACCGTTATCCACACTGTACTGCTATATATTATTACTTCAGGTCGCACTACTCATACTTGATGCACAATATAGCGTGTATGATTAAATAATTTCACCAAATTGACATCGATGAACGTCATGTCTAATATATTTCATGAATCACCCTCAACTAATAACTGAATTAATTTCCCGACAATAATATTAACGTATCAGCATAATCGGGTTCTTTGTGTGATTTATCAAAGGTAATCAATAAATCGGTATGTTTTCACATTATACTTTTTCTGTAAATTGACAACACCACGGTATTTGCACAGCGGTTTACACCTCACTAAAGGCTTTTCTGCACATTACCCGTTTGTGCACTCGGTGTTCTCAGTAAATAGACAATTTTCTAATAAATATTCTCTGTAAATCGATATTTTTTTCAGTACCAACTATTTTTTCGTACGAAATGTTATCCGTAAATCGCGATGTTTTGCACGAAAGGTCCTTTGTAAATCGCCATTTTGTGTACTAAAAATTATCTTTCTACTCTCTAGAATTGATGGTAAATTGTTGTGGTCAGAGCGTTAGACTCGTAGTCCAATGGTCGTGGGTTCGAAACCGTTTTCGGTAAGACTTTTTGCGATGATCTTTTGCAAGTTATTCATGCCCAATTGCTGGATTACACTCGTCCCTAAAATACATACTTGACATCACTCTTCACTATACACTATGCGACTGTCGAAGGTTTTGTCAGCTGCCATAAAATGTATTAAAACCTGTCCTGCGATCCTTTATTGGCTGATACTTATGGTCTATATATGTTGTACCTTACCTTTTCTTTACTACTTTCTGCACTGGAAGTTCTTCTGCAATCGCCACTTTATGTATCAACGTTTTCCCCTGCATTGAAAGTTGGCTGTATATGGTCAGTTTCTGCACCAAACGTTTTTCTGCAGTCTAAGTTTTTGTGGTTCTGCGTCAATTATTCATAAATGAATAAATACGTATACCGTTTCGAGACTAGATACTGAGGGTTTCAATGCCAATTGTGAGTTTTCTAATGTACGCATCTTCTCTGGAACGCGTCCGTTTCTGTCCTACGAGTTCTCTAAAAATTGTCGATTTCGGCGTGGAAATTTTTGTCATCCATAGCTGCGGCTTGTACTTAAGACTTGATATCGCAGCTATAAGTTCTTTGTGACTAGTTTCTGCACTCCAGTAAACTGTCAATCTCTGGTATCTTTGATCAGATTTTGTATTTATAATTTGATTACTACGCCTAACAATAACTATAAAAGTTGACTTCATTATTTACCCGTGGCTCACTCATGAGTCTCAAATTTTTATCGTCGGGCCGTCATCATTACCCATGGCTCACCCCATTCGTCCTGAGTGTCAAATTTTTATGTAGGGCCGTCATCATTACCCGTGGCTCACCCCATTCGTCCTGAGTGTCAAATTTTTATCGTCGGGCCGTCATCATTACCCGTGGCTCACCCCATTCGTCCTGAGTGCCAATTTTTTTTCGTAGGGCCGTCATCATTACCCGTGGCTCACCCCATTCGTCCTGAGTGTCAAATTTTTATTGTCGGGCCGTCATCATTACCCGTGGCTCACCACATTCGTCCTGAGTGTCAAATTTTTATCGTAGGGCCGTCATCATTACCCGTG
>WURV02154987.1:0-16632 GCA_011762755.2 Epimenia babai
GCAGGGACATGTATGTTAGAGTAAACCAAGTTGTACATCATCCAGGTTCTAGGTACTTTATATCAAATGGCTATTCTGAAGTTATTGCAGTCATTACGGATGCTCAACTCATTGAGATCCCTAACTGATCCAGATGCTCCACCGATCCAGATGCTCAACTTATCCATATGCTTAACTAATCCAGATGCTAAATTTATCCAGATGCTAAACGAATCTAGATGCTCAACTAATCCAGAAGCTTAAATAAACCAGATCCTCAACTAAACCAGATCCTCAACTTATCCATATTCACAACTAATCCAGATGCTCAACTAATCCCAAAGCTTAACTCATCGAGATCCCCAACTAATCCAGAATCTCCACTAATCCAAGGCCTCAACTAGCAGGATATTTTTTTCAGATATGATTGGAATTTTTTTCAAATAATATGATTGAAACATTATTTACACACACCCAGGAGTACTTCGTGAATGCACACGTAATTATATTGTCCACATACCTACCTGTTTTTGCACATATCATTGTAACAATGATGTGACAGATGATGGGCAACCAACAGTTTATTAATTAATAACTGAACATTGATCTTGGTAAAATCTTGATGTTTTAATTGAAAAGCAATACGGGGTTTGATGTCTTAGTCGTTATGATAAATTTGGACTATACTAGATATAGTGGAGAGTATGACGAGATACAGTGGAGAGGTATGAGGAGATACAGTGGAGAGGTATGAGGAGATACAGTACCCGGAGTAACAAAAAGTCCGGGCGAATGTGGTTGAGCATATATTGTGTGTCAGGGTACACGAGCCACTCTGCCACAACGCTGAAGGCAAATTAATTCATATGAACAGTACATAAATGGTATCGCAAGAGCACAGGTTAGTGAACAAATATGTAATGGTGGAATAGGAGTGTATCAATAGAGACACGAGAGTACATGAATGATATCTTAAGAGTGTACCAATACAGACATGAGAGTACATGAATAATATCTTAAGAGTGTACCAATAGAGACACGAGAGTACATGAATGATATCTTGAGTGTACCAATAGAGACACGAGAGTACATGAATGATATCTTAAGAGTGTACCAATAGAGACACGAGAGTACATGAATGATATCTTAAGAGTGTACCAATAGAGATACGAGACCACATGAATGATATTTTAAGAGTGTACCAATAGACACGAGAGTAAATGAATGATATCTTAAGAGTGTACCAATAGAAACATGAGAGTACATGAGTGATATCATGACTGCACAAATGAGAGCACATGTGAGTACAAGAATTGTGATATAATGGCCACAAATAGTAATGCAAGAGCATATGAGCACAGCCACAGTAATTACAGACATGGTAACCAAAAGAGCACACATGAGTCCAATAAATAACAAGATAGCTCTGTAAACACCATTCACAGATTATCAGCTGTCAGATCCTGAGGCAGGAACTGGATACTCTATGAAACTACAAACAGAGCACTTCCTTTATACTGACTGATCTAAGCCATAGGTAAGTACTATTGAATAAAATATTGTTTCAGGCTTAAGCACTATTGGATGAACTATTGTTTCAGGCGTAAGTACTAATGGATGAACTATTGTTTCAGGTGTAATTACTAATGGATGAACTATTGTTTCAGGTGTAATTACTAATGGATGAACTATTGTTTCAACTGTAAGTCCTAATGGATGGACTATTGTTTCAGGTGTAAGTACTAATGGATGAACTACTGTTTCAGGTGTAAGTACTAATGGATGAACTACTGTTTCAGGTGTAAGTTTTAATGGATGAACTACTGTTTCAGGTGTAAGTACTAATGGATGAACTATTGTTTCAGGTGTAAGTACTAATTAGTGAACTGTTTCAGGTGTAAGTACCTGTTGTTTGTGTTGAAGAAGAGCATGCCCAGAGCTAGAGTAGCACCAGGTGAGGTCACATCGACGTTGATTGTCTGACCTTCCTGTTAACAAATTTTTCTGCCACGTGTAACACAATAAAAACAGTCAAGTGGTAAATTACCTTCATCATCTTTAAATTTTCAAGCATGTGTGATGTATTTACAGGCGCCATGCGATTAAAAACTGTTTCATTTTGAGTGCATGCAACTTGTGATACTATAGTTCTAATAAAAACAAGAGGCTAAAGAGGCCCCAAAATGCTCACCTGAAAAAAGAAAAAAAGACAAAACAAGAGGCCAATGAGGGCATATTGATATTAGAATGATACAAGATACAGATACAAGACTGTTTAACATCAAAAACAAGAGGCCAAAGAGACCTAAAAATACCGATTTGTGGATAAACCTTGGCTGATCCAATTGCCTGAAGAGAGATGCTCTAAACAAATCTGAATTAGACCTACACAGACAATATCTGCCAAATGGCAGACCTTTGCTATGAGTAGATATGGAGATAAAGATTTTCAAATAAAAGTTGATAGAAATTACCCCCTCTTTGCTTCTATGACGAGATGCTAAACAAATCTGTAAGATATGAAATCAAATAAAATTGATTTCTTTAAAGTGTTCTTATTAGCAGAGCTGTCAAACACACTTTACATGAAACAATAGCCTAATGCTCTAAGACTATAATGTAATTACCTAAATAATATAAAATTAATACCTGACAGTATACAGGTGATACAGATCAATGTTAGATACAATTATGATTGTCAATAGGTTGAGGAGTGAATGATTAGATTTTAGTGTTTGTCTGGATATACGTATAATTCAAATATTGAACAGGATTTCTCACCGATGGAAATAATGCATTCGGGGCTCCTCTCCATCTGACAAAGGTCAGACTGATTATACCATCTGTGTTACTATATCCTAAGAGATATCGCTCCACGATATCTGTATAACTATAAACTATAACTCCACTATAACGATCACTGGATAAACATGATGACAGCGCACTTACAGTACTTGGGTAAGGTATACATCAATAGAATGTTACAGTAACCAGATTTGATGCTAATCTATCGCGATATTCAAGCCTGACAAGATCACTTCTTTGCTTCAGTGGAAAACAGCGTGAAAAAATATCTGGTCTGTAAGGATTTGAACTTGCAACTGCGCGCAGGACAACCTGCGCAACCCTGCGCGACGTGCATGTAACAACTGCACCACCAGCAGCAATCACAGTCTATACGAGCTAACGTCATCCTATTCGTACATACACCCGATATACCGATGACTAATACATACCCACACATCGTATATTCATCAATTCATCGAGTATTTCTACTCAAGTACTTCACTGCGTGGATATTCTGCAGCGACCGGTGTCGCTTTAATCGCCAACAATGGCGACGCGTTTCCAATATCACGGTCGATTATGTAGAGTAACCGAGCGATGCGTGCGTCTATTGTACGTCAGTGGGAACTACCCAAACTCACTAAACGTGTTTACTTATCCTCACACAACGTGTATAATTGCTTGAATGACGTGGCCAATTCCTTCATCAAAATCATCTCAACGAAACCTAGTTTCCTTTTCGGGAACAAAAACGCGTTTGAAGGGTGTGTGGCAATTTGTTGAGTATCGTAAGTTTTTAGAAGATGCTAATTTTTATATATATTGCAGAAATTCGTTAAGGTAAGGGTAAAGTAAAACATTTATAGACCGCAAGTATCAGCCAATAAACGCTCTCAGATGCGGTTTACAATGAAATGTTATTGGCAGCTATTTAGCGCATATACAATACATTAGTGCAAAGAACCAAAAGAGTCAGGTGATCATGTGTATCAGGTAGGCATATTTTGTGTTGTAGCTGAGTTTATGAGACGAATTCTCCCGTCAACAGTCATTTCATTCATAATAAATCAATAAATTTTTATTAAGAGTCGGTGGCTGGCAGCCAGTAGTGTCACTACAAAACAGACATCATAGATAGTAGGAAATTAAAAGGTAAACGTAAATAGACTCCTAATATCAGTCAATAAAGCGCTCAGATATGGTTAACAATGGATGTTTATGGCAGCTATTCAGTGTACTTACAATACCTTTGATACTGGCCTATCACCCCTGAAAGATATCGAGAGTCTAACCATTTTAGAGATGGGTTTACTTCGGCAATCAGGGAAAATGTGGTGAAGGTCATCATAGAAAAGCCAACAGGTGAGAGTTTAACCCTCTCCATGCTGTTGCCAAAGAATGTCATTCATATACTAATGTGAAACGCAGCCATCAGTGTCCAAAGGGTTAAATCAACGCCCTTATGTTTATGAGTATCTATAACTCAACTAACCGCCAATTTATTACATAGTGGAATTTATGTATTTATATACAAATTTGCTATTTTACAAAGTAACTATAATAAAATAGCCAAAAAATATCCTCGTAAAAAGTTGAAACTATCGGAAAATGATTATAGCTTTTAATAGCATATGAATGGCAAGAAAAATTCTGCATTGCTCAATGTAAAGTCCACAAGAACAGATCCAGAGAAGTGACTGGTGTCA
The DNA here is from genome assembly GCA_011762755.2 of Epimenia babai. Taxonomy (NCBI): domain Eukaryota; kingdom Metazoa; phylum Mollusca; class Solenogastres; order Cavibelonia; family Epimeniidae; genus Epimenia; species Epimenia babai. The sequence continues at coordinate 4,473 of WURV02154987.1, forward strand.
GCGAAGAAAGAGATTAATAAAATGCTTTGTATTTCTTGTGCGGTAGTTAAATAGCAGAAGGGGGTGAAGGAGTGATTTGACAGGTGCCATATGGACGAATGGCACATGACAGGCAGGTAAAAAGGTGTACAGATCTTTTCTAAAGGAGTTTCTGAGCAGACCAGTTGTCCATCCCATGCCCCGGGGCCATAACACCCCTTTCCCACTAGCTTGTGTGTGACAGTATTCATATCAGGGTCACATACATGGGTCATTAAAGATAGTCAGTAACACTTGTCACTTGGTTTAATTGTAGTCTTCTATAGACACATGGGATGTACGGACAGCTCTTCCCATAAGGCAATGGGCCCCGTGGGGAAAAACTACAGATGGAAATTGAAGAGAAAATATGGACAGACGACTGGACAGTCGAATAATCTAATAATCAACAACGACTGAAAGATTATAGACATCAATCAACACCACTCTGTATTTCATCTCATTATGGGTATTGTTGTTTGTATATATTTATGTGATATTGTGTGAATAAAAGATTTTAATTAAATTCATTTGCATACTCATGAATGAAGATACGAATGAAGGCTGTTATTTGTATGCAAACTACAATAGAGTGATGAAATTTCGATCACATGATTATAAAATTTATCATAATGAAATAATTGTAAAATTTAAAAATTTACTTTTTTTGCGGCGGTAACAAAAATATTCGAACTTTCCAGCAACTTTTATGAATGATACGCATGTTCGCGGTACGCGTCTTGTTATTCGCGCGACTCGCTGACCAGCGTCTCACAGGATACGTCAAAGAGACACAAGTCGAACTGTGATGTGTCTCATCGTAACAAAGTCATACGATACACCAAGTCATACACACGGTTACTTTTCATATTAATTCACGTTGTAGATAGATTTTAACTAGGAATGTCTGCATGGTATAATATGAGTAAGACTATCTGGTATAAGAGTATCTGGGATAAGAGTATCCTGGATTCTGAATAATCATTGACAATTGGTGAGTAATTCACGCGTAAAAAATTTAATACATGCCAGTCAAGCAAGATTGTGGCCCTGGTAATGACCAAATGGGAATCTCGAAAATATTGCACTGATGTGGTGGCAAAAAAGATATTTTTATAGAAATTAAGTATTAGGATATTTAGATTTACATAATTGTATATGTTCAAAACGTTTCATAACATCATTGTCACATCTATATACCACAGCTTCTGAAATAAGATGCACACAAATTTAATTCGAGAATAACGGACACGCAGAGATCATAAAAAGAGCTACACCCTCTCAGGGCACAGGGTGAATGGGGGTAACTGTGATATAGTGTATATAAGTAACAAGAGGAAGCGCTGAGTCCATCTAGTACGTGTTAGCAACGGCAGGGGAATCACCTACCACTGCTCTATGGCATTCGTGAAAGATCGTTTTTCATTGGTTTAGGGATTAGGCTTCCGGATAAAACAATAGAATTCATTGGTCACCTTTACAACAAATATCGTTGATATTGATCATTTTAGTTTCATTTTTCATCAAAATGACCGAGGATTATCGTTTCGGCGACGCTAGCGATGAGGAAACGATTTAAAAAAATAATAAGGATTTTTTAACACTCGTTGGTGATTCTGAAAGTAAAGATAACATCTTAGGCCCCGTAGCTACTGACCAGAATTACAGTCATGTAAATTCTAATGATGAAGCGTCTGATGAAAAGTAAACTTGAAAAACATGGAGCGATGAATGGCGTTCGTAAGTAATACTGGTTCTCTATCTCTAGCCGATTACTACATAAAACACAACAATATATTTGGTATGTAAATTGTTCATTTTATTCATTATTTATATATCTACAAACAAATTTTCATTGTACGTGACTAGATCTGTATTTAATGAGATCTAACGGTATACAGGATAGGTACTGAATATACGAGGATGTCAGGTTCGGTGACCATATTTTTATGTATTCCAAAAGGGATTATCTCCCTTGCAGTGTGTAAGCTTGAAGGGTTAAAGACAGCTCGAATTTGAGAAAGAGATTTGTAATAAAATTAAGTCAAGTATCACAGTCGTAAGATCAAAGTTTTCCGCTTGGATTTGAATTATTCGAAGTAGTAGATAGATAGGCCTGAATAAATTATACATCCAGTTAACGACTGAAGTGTCCCGGTGTTGCTGGGTAAAGGTGAAGCACTCCCATTGATATTAAGAGAACTTATAAATAATCTGTCATTGAGACTGAAATATCAGACATTGAATACGTGAAGAGTGAGCACAATGTGAGGATAGATGAATGGATATACAAAAGGATCGTTAGGATCACCGTTTGTCCGCCGTCGTGGTTTCGAGAGGCCGAACAAAGTGATGGGAGCATCGTGGTGCGTGGCTGGGAGCTATTGAGAAACCACTCGCGCGGGTGGGTGGTGATAACTCTACATCACCCGTCAGTCGCGGGGCGGTTAAAACGCCGCCATTAGAGACGGGTCACACCCGACGATGGGGAAGATTAGCTCTATCTAGGGTAGCTCATAAAGGTACGATGGGGGACGCGTCGTGCGAAATTAAAATCCTCGAATAGATTCGCCGATGCTCGATGCTATTGTTGGTATTTGTTACGAGGATTTCGGGGCGGACAATCGGGTGTGGGTATCTGAGGGTGACAGCGTCGCCTGATTGGGGGAAGGGCCTGGCACCTGCTGGTATGTAATTAGTGGCATAAAGGTGTATAGTCCGGGTAGGGTGCCACTATGACGCCATATAAAAATAGACAGAGGAACGTGGGATGTGATAGAGTTTGGTATAAAGTGATTGAATGAATGGATGAATAATCGTCGGAGGGTTAGAGGGGGAAGGAGGGCGGCAGAATGTTGATATTCACAAAAAAGAATGAGGGCTAGTATGCCGTTAAGGTAATGTAAACATGTGTCATGTCATGTTCACCTGATGTAAAAGCTGCAAATGTCGATAGAAGACTGAAGTATTGAGAAATTTGATATTAAGTAATACAGTTTCTAATCTAACATGGCCTTGTTTTAACAGAGATTGCTCGGCGAGCAGTTAAGACTGCCCTTCAGGTGAGGTATACATGTTTGTGATCTGGGTTTGTTCGGTGCACATGAATGACAATAAAGCATTTTTCCACGTAATGTTAGCATAACATTAGCGTAATGTTAGGGTTACTTTAGTATATTAGCATTCATTAACGGTACAGTGGGTGTGAGCCTCAATGCGAACAAACCTCTGGGTACATATGTATAGTTGAAGGATAGGGTAATGATAGAACATGAACGTATAGGAATTAGTTGGGAAACATGGTAATAATCTCTAAACTACATATATAGAAGAAATCATCCATATACATGACAGTATACTTCAGTCAAATATATTATTAATCCATCTCATGTCTGACAATAATTATATGAGATAGACCACTACTTAACTACACCCGACCAACCATTACACAAGACTAGTACCATATTCCTACACCCGACCAACCATTACACAAGACTAGTACCATATTCCTATACCCGACCAACCATTACACAAGACTAGTACCATATTCCTACACCCGACCAACCATTACAGAAGACTAGTACCATATTCATATACCCGACCAACCATTACACAAGACTAGCACCATATTCCTACATCCGACCAACCATTACACAAGAGGAGTACCATATTCCTACACCCGACCAACCATTACACAAGACTAGTACCATATTCCTACACCCGACCAACCATTACATAAGACTAGTACCATATTCCTACACTTGACCAACCATTACATAAGACTAGTACCATATTCCTACACCCGACCAACCATTACACAAGACTAGTACCATATTCCTACACCCGACCAACCATTACACAAGACTAGCACCATATTCCTACACCCGACCAACCGTTACATAAGACTAGTACCATATTCCTACACCCGACCAACCATTACACAAGACTAGCACCATATTCCTACACCCGACCAACTATTACACAAGACTAGCACCATATTCATATACCCGACCAACCATTACACAAGACTAGCACCATATTCATATACCCGACCAACCATTACACAAGACTAGCACCATATTCCTACACCCGACCAACCATTACACAAGACTAGCACCATATTCCTACACCCGACCAACCATTACACAAGACGAGTACCATATTCCTACATCCGACCAACCATTACACAAGACTAGCACCATATTCCTACACCTGACCAACAATTGAAGATAACCAAAGTGGCACTCTCTACCCAACACCTAGTAGTAGTGCACCTTGTGTTAAATCAATACAACAGCTGGCAATTGGCATAAAACCTGCTTCATCCCTCTACCTATATCCTCTATTTATATGTTATACTACTCCTGTCAAAACAGACCAGACAACCAGATGTTTCTATCATCGCCATGGAGATCAACATGGGGATTGTAGTGTGGGAATTTCCTAACACCACATTGGAACAATTAGCTGTGAATACCTAGAACTGTAATAAATGAACTCGAAGTAAAAGAGCAATGATGATGTAAATCTACATCTCTGACTAAACTAAAGGGAGAGGTAAACAACATGAGGAGGTAAAAAACCTCATCAATTCAGTAACACAACTATGTTACCCCATTATATAGTATTGTTATTATGGCAATCATCATATGGATTATTACATTACGGATAACAATGATGATGATAATGATAACAATGATGATGATAATGATAACTATGATGATGACGATGATAACTATGACGATGACAGTGATGATAATTATGATAACTTTATGACGATGCTAATGACAATGGCGATGACAGAAATAACAATGACGATCATGACCATCACTGTCTCAAGTGTTGGTGGGCGTTTAGTTAATTATTAGACATGCGCAACCTATAGAATCAGACCACATCAGAAGAGGATACGAGATATCTATAAAAGACTGTGTCACATCAAGAGAGAAATCCAACATGGCTCCAGTATGATGAAACAGAAAAAAAACCAGTAAAAAGATTAACGAAGGGCGTTTGACAGCTCTGCTAATAAGTACACTTTAAACAAATACATTTTATTTCATTTCATTTCATTTCACGAAAAAAATTACATAATGGAAGCTCGACTGTAAAAAATAATAAATAAATGTACCACACTGACTCTATAACCTGGTGATAGCAGATCGGATGCGGTAAAACATCCGATGAACTAGCGGGTGCATTACATTCAATATCTCAGACAGTGAGTGAGTCAGAAAAGGTGCGGAGTTAACTAAGCTCCTTCCTGATTACTTTCTGTACCTGACACCTGTGTTGACTTGCTAAACAATTAAAAGTTGGTTTACTGATCTCTAGAAGGAACTAGAAAGAACTTAAAGAACTAAAAAGATCTTGAAAGGCACCCAGGATAAGTACAGATCTCCTGCAAAGCTGGTATCCAGCATAAGAATATGTAGTTACTTAGACTTCAGTACTAAAAGTACTGAAACCACTATGGCTCATCTTAAAAATAATACACCAGTCATTCTCTATATCAGTCAAGTGCAACTAATGCATTTACATGTTTACATTTTACATTTTTATTTTACAATACTTTCTTTAAATACTTTTATCCTATTTTACCTCCTAAAATTGATCTAATAAATCACTATCGAAACCTAATAATGTCTTTATTCATTTTACCATTTCCGAAGGTCATAGAAAATTTCATGCAAATCTGTTTTTAACTTTGTCATAGTTTGCGTCAAGCAGACAAATGGCGCAAAATGTGATTCCCAGTAAGGTTAGCCTTTCTATATCAAATCATTGGTCATTCTAGATTAGAACACGATTATTGGGAGTTTATATATACTGTATACTGCGACTGTATACATAGGTGAAATATTCTCGCATTAGGAACCAGTGAGACTGGAGAAGACACAACGAAATTATTCATATTAAAACCACAGCTGAGCTGGTAGTGTGCTCACTTAACCTATTTGGGGAAGCAGTTAGTCGAGTGGTAGGAACACCAGACCCGTAACCGAAAGGTCGCGGGTTCGAAACTTCCCGCTAGCTGATCCTCAACAAGTCATTTATCCCCGACTGCTGGAGTAACCCCGTCTCTAAAATGGGTAGCTGCTCGATATTATCCTTGGCGGGGTGATATGTGAAGGTCGAAAGCTGCCAAAAAACATTTCATTGTAAACCGCATCTGAGAGCCTTTCTTGGCTGATACTTGCGGTCTATATATGTTGTACCTTTTTTATTATAAGGTATTGTACGGATATTTTTCACCGGTATAGAAAATTCACCGATTTCGATGACTTTTACTTTTTGGTCACTATTCAGCGAATTTCACACGCTTTGGTACAAATTAAAAACTCATGAGAAAGACACATTATCACTCGTAACGTTAAAATAGGTTTAACCCCTTACTACACTGACATATATACATCACATTACTATGGCAATATTATTCTGTGACAACAGAGTGCTGAGGGTTAAAATAACTTGAGATAGTATTCATGGCGATGACCTAACTAACACACAGATGAAGGTAACTTAAACAGATTAGTTCTATTTATAGGGGGTGGGAGAATACCGCAGTGAAAAACCCAGTAACTATGGATAGACATTTGACCTTCCAGTCACGCCACTCAGTTCAAAATGTTCCTACAGATAGCCTACATATGTCGCACACTCCCTTGATTCGGTTATAGTTGATATAATTTACAATGAGTTGACGAGACGGCGCTGACGGGAATGCCATCTGGAGCACAGTCACATCAGAGGGAAGAAGTCCCATTATTGGGTGCGAGGTAATGATTCTGGCATGGGTTCAACTAGTACGAAGCAGTGAGTTGACACACGAAGCAGTGAGTTGACACACGAAGCAGTGAGTTGACACACGAAGCAGTGAGTTGACAGACGAAGCAGTGAGTTAAAACACGAAGCAGTTAGTTGACACACGCAAGCATACACACATACACACATATATACATATATACATATACACAGATACACATATACACATATACACATGTACACATGTACACATATACACATATACACATATACACATATATACATATATACATACTAGTTCTGAATGTCAACTCACTGCCTCGTATTATTTCTTACCTCCCCTTTCACATAGATCTCTGTGTGATACCTTATCTGTAATCATTCCTATTGGGTGAATCCATCTATCTTGTTGCAAGAGTCTGGGGTAACCCAGCAAGGCTTGTTGCATCAGAAAACGATTTAATAGTAGGAAATTCAACAGAGAGTTAAGTGCAGCTGCGGGGGTGTTGCACATAGTTCCTGTGATCATATCACATGCACTAGTGGTGTAAACCACGAATTCCAGTGGTTTGCTCTACACCGATTTATACATCATGATAAAAGAGGCCAACCGGTGCAACTGGTATCACTGAACAAGTCTAAGTTAGCTAAAGTATACTCATAGTTATCATAGACTACTTGTACAGCACGACTGACAGGTTCCTTAACCTAATATCAGTGCTTTCTTAAACCACATTATTATTATTATTATTTAACTCCATAAAGGTTTGATACGGTCTACATGTCGGGTTAATCCCTGTCCAGAAGAATTAAATACAAGTTAGAGAGCGTTTATTGACTTTAATCCTTGTATTATTATAAAGATTCTACTCATGAATAACGCGGGTAGTGTAGAGGTGTAGAGGTATAGAAGTATAGAGACGAGATGTTTAGTTAGGTGCCTGGAGGCTCGAATAGATGTCAGAGTCGTATTGACATTTACTCTACCTGTTATCAGAGCTCAGAGCGCGTGACTCCCTTCACAGCTCTATATTTAGCCGTGATGTAAATTACTTAGTTAGGTCAGGGGACCGGTGCGACGACAAGATAGGCGCGAAATCTCGCTAATCTCACGCGTCTTAATAAAATACCTGGGTTCGTGAGGGATAATATGTGTGTGAAAGTTGGAATAGTGGGAGAAGTGATACATTGCTACCATAGATGCAGAATTAACCAAAATTCCTTTTATGACATTCTCACAATTCACAATAAGATAATCTTAATACTAAACAATAGTGTGTTAGGCTATGATTTAACTTATATGTACATTCTATTGTGTTATTCAATATAATTAGTTATCACACAAAATGTATATAGGCGCTTTAGAGACATACCAGTTATTAGGGCGCTTCCAAAACAAATGGATTATTATTATTATTATTATTACTAACATGGGGCAAATATTTTATGCTTCAAGAAGGTAGTAAATCAGTCAAACTTGCAATACTGACTTACTGACTGCAATACTGATAATACCCGATAATCCATCAAACTGGACTAATCCACCAAACGTATAGACAAAAAATTTTGGAGGTGAATAAAAAACGCGGGATCAATCTGTAACCGAGGAAAAACATCTCATGAAATCAAGTAAGATCAATGATCAATCATTCCGCTGAGTCTGACCAACCTCTTAACCCTCTCCACGCTGTTGTCAGAGAATGTTTTTCATATAATAATGTAAAAAGCCGCCATCAGTGTGCAAAGGGTTAATACATCTTGTTAATCTGTGAAAATCGTCTATGAAGAAACCAAAATTAAAAGTCCCGCTATGATTTACTGGAATATATAAATATATAAACACTGGGCATGATGGGAGAATGGAACATTCGTACTGGTTTAGATACAAGATATTGGAGCCTAACTTCTGACATGGTAGATAGTTCACCACCCCACCCTTCCTAGCCTAAAATACACAGTATTCCCCTCCCAGACCCATCACATTATACAGGGCATACATGGCAACAGTTAGTCACCAATAAAAATAATTATTTAAGGTCAGAAACTCATAATTCATTTTTACTTAGTTCTGTTGTCTCTTTTAGGCTGGCGAAATTGTGCGCTAAAGTGTCACAATTTAAAGGTTTTTACGTTTTTCAATAATAGTTGTAGTGTTTTATTTGTTGATGCTATAAATATTGATTTATGGTAGAGATAGACAATATTGATTCTGTACATTTTCTTGGCGTGTAATGTCTTGGTATCCAGTCCACGGAAAATCCTCGGGGTAGTATGGATTGGAACTCGCAACTTTTCTTTAAACCAGTGCACTAATGACGCTGACAAGTCAATAATGATCACTAATGGAAGGGACTCAGAATCCTTGATTAGAGGTAAAAAGGCTAATATACCTAGGTTAGAAGTGAAAGGGTTAAAATACCTAGCTCTGTCGTGAAAGGATTAATATACCTAGATCTGCAGTGAAAGAGTTAATTTACCTAGATCAGTTGTGGAAGGGTTAATATACCTCAACAGCGGTGAAAGGGTTAATATACCTCGATCAGTGGTGAAAAGGGTTAATATATCTAGATTAGAGGTGAGGGGTTAATAATGTAGATTTAAATGATTTAACATCCTTATGCAGGCTAGAACTATCACATGTGGGAAAGTTCGCCTAAAGTACACGCAATGATCAAGTTGTCATAAAAGAGTGGTTGATATGAATGGGTGGAGCCTTGGTAGTTGAGAGTAGTGAATGGGTTGGGAGTTTCGCGGTATTCAGGAGCTGAGTGTAACACACAATACGTGACATGTACAATGGATTTATTTATACAGCAAATGCCGAGTCACCTTCATTCATGTATTGTATAGACCGGTCGGTCGAGCGCGCGGCTGTGTGTTTTACCTCGTGGTTTTTTTTCATTAGTTTTATTGTGAGCGCTGGTATTTTTTAAGATAGAAATATAGATGGTGTAGCGGATGGCGGGTCATAAACACTGGCTAGTTATTGTGGCCCTGTAGGCCATTCGCGCGATATAAACATCTGTACCCACGCCTACATATCACATCATGGACTATTGATATACCGTGCTGTGTTAGTTATAACTAATCAATTAAATGTGAAGTTACATGTTACAGAAGGAGATAAGAACCTGTCTCTGTATACTTCATGAGGCAGAGCTCTACTCATTACTTGGATCAGACACTTTTGTCTATTTGTCATAGAACTAAGTGGGTTGTCCGGCGACATGGATATATGTAAATTTGGGTAAATTTGGAGATCAATAGGGAGAAAAATCGTGTCTATCAATTGTGCCTATCATGGGCCACAAACCCACAACTTCCAAATGACCCATAATCTCTAAGTGACCCACAACCTCTAAGTGACCCATAATCTCCAAGTGACCTACAACCTCCAAGTGACCCAGAACCTCCATATGGCCCACAACCTCTACATAGCCCACAACCTCTACATGGCCCACAACCTCTACATGGCCCACAACCTCTAGATGGCCCACAACCTCCGAGTGACCCACAACCTCTATATGGCCCACAACCTCCACATGGGCCACAACCTCCACATGGCCCACAACCTCCAAGTGATCCACAAACCCCGATTGACCCACAACCTCTACATGGCCCACAACCTCCACATGGGCCACAACCTCCACATGGTCCACAACTTCCACATGGCCCACAACCTCCAAGTGACCCACAACCTCCAAGTGACCCACAACCTCCAAGTGATCTCATCTCTAACATTGGAACAGAATGAATTTTTTATTTCGCAACTTGTTACGGTCTTTTGAGATTCATGAAATTAAAAAAATCATTAAAATGTACAAATAATATTTTATTTGCAAATACAATCGGAAAAGTGGTCTATACGATCACTTAGAAATCAACATCTACTGAAGATGCTCCAAAAAAATAAATTTTCACGCCGGACACCAAATTTTTAACATTTCCCTATCATATAGCAACCCAACTTGTATGGGAACATCGCCATCATTAAGCAATTAAACCGCGGTACAGGTGGTGGTAAAGTGGCCTACCTGAGAAAAGCAAGCACTCTCTGATAACCATCAAAGAGTCATCATTCACTTTTAATGACATGTGGTAAATTACTTTGCGAACGGATTGTTCGTTTTTTTGACTGGCCACTCTGTCGTATGGGACAATACATCTCGTGATTTTTTATAAAAACTAAAAAATTTCTCACGAATGGAGAAATTTAGAGTGACGATCAAATAGAATTTTTGTCACATGTATAAAGAGCTACAGATGTATAGACATAGATTATAGATAATACATCGATGTATAACTGAATAAATGAATGTATATCAGAGGCTACCAGCAGGGAAAACAGATAGTTTAATGTCAAGAACTCTGCTCGACTTGTAACCAAAATGTCATCGCCAGTCGACTTTTAGGGTGAGGATATTCGCGCTTGCTAAAAATTGGCAGATGCATTATATCATCCTTCGTGATACGCGAGTGTTGAAGGTATTGTATATGTACTGAATAGCTGCCATTCACTGTTAATTGCATCCAGGTACCTTTTGTGATACCTGAAGTGTATAAAACTCGTAATTTACATTTACCTTTTGAATATGATGGTAACGACTCAGATAAACCTATTTTATAAGTCAATAAAGGGGAACATGATGAGGACTCAATGTAGGTCAAAGTGGGAAACTTTGAAAATATATCAAAAACAACCAAAAAAATTCCAGGTCAACCAGGTTTTGGTTTTTTAATGTGAATATGGTGAGAATCTAGGCTTACTCAGACAATAGACCTAATCACGATCAGATTTGTAATAAAAGAATACTTTGTATATACGTTATGTGAATAAGTTTGGGGGCGAATAATTTAAGAAAAATTGGATTTTCCTATTTGTCACTGATATTTAGTTTCATCGATTACTAATTCACAACAATGGTTTCGGTTTTCTTTTAAGCACCAGTCAAAATAATGATCCTAAAATATTTTTTGTCATGGACACTGATCAATAAGCTACGGATATTCATGTAGCATGGACACTGATCAATAAGCTACAGATATTCATGTAGCATGGACATTGATCAATGAGCTACAGATATTCATGTAGCATGGACATTGATCAATAAGCTACAGATATTCATGTAGCATAGACATTGATCAATAAGCTACAGATATTCATGTAGCATGGTCATTGATCAATAAGCTACAGATATTCATGTAGCATGGACATTGATCAATAAGCTACAGATATTAATGTAGCATGGACATTGATCAATAAGCTACAGATATTCATGTAGCAAAGCCATTGATTAATAAGCTACAGATATTCATGTAGCATGGACATTGATCAATAAGCTACAGATATTCATGTAGCATAGACATTGATCAATAA
>WURV02154998.1:6618-16630 GCA_011762755.2 Epimenia babai
GTGAGATCATTCGCATCGCGTTAGTCTTGTCATACGTTGGTACTGCCTTTGAACCCGCTTTCTGAATCTTTTTATCACTATGTATGTCTATTTATTATACCTGAGTGCATTAAAAATATTACCGTATGTCAGTTTAACGCATAAAAAGTAAAAAAAGTACCTCGTTTATTCTGAGAAAACGAATCATAAACTTCATAATCCGATACAAAGAAAGAATTCATGTCAAGCACTCTAACCAAGCTTTTCTCACTGCTACGTATATCATATACGTCTTCGATATCATAAACAGGTTTTCTTTTATAGATCGGATTAGCACTTCTGCTCGGGCCCGGATAGCTCAGTCGGTAGAGCATCAGACTTTTAATCTGAGGGTCCAGGGTTCAAGTCCCTGTTCGGGCGGTTATTTTTTACCGTTTTATTATATATTATATTCGATTGCATTTAAAACATTATTAATACGACTCCTCAGCCCTCAAAAAGAATTTAAAGAGGGCTTTTTGTACATTATAACTGGAAAACGAAAGTGAGATCATTCGCATCGCGTTAGTCTTGTCATACGTTGGTACTGCCTTTGAACCCGCTTTCTGAATCTTTTTATCATCATGTATGTTTATTTATTATACCTGACTGCATTAAAAACGAATCATAAACTTCATAATGCGATACAAAAAAAGAATTCATGTCAAGCACTCTAACCAAGCTTTTCTGACTGCTACGTATATAATATACGTCTTCGATATCATACACAGGTTTCCTTTTGTAGATCATATTAGCACTTCCATTCGGGCCCGGATAGCTCAGTCGGTAGAGCATCAGACTTTTAATCTGAGGGTCCAGGGTTCGAGTCCCTGTTCAGGCGGTTATTTTTTCACCATCGTTAGTATTTATTATATTCGAGGGCATTTAAAACATTATTAGAACGACTTCTCGACCCTCAAAAGAATTGAAAGAAAACTCTGTGCCAGAACATCTGTAAATAAAAATTCCATGTCAAGCGCGTTAACTCACGTTTCGATAACTGTTTCAGATGTTGTAATTGGAAATGGGGTTAGCCAATAGTGTTCTATAAATAAAACTTCAGTGGGTAGAGCACCAGACCGGTAATCTGGAGGTCGCGGGTTCGAGTCCCATTAGAGGTATAGGTTTTTCTGTGCTTTTCTTTTCACCCGTTTCAGATGTTATTATACACTTCGTTGTTATTATGTTAGTATTCTTTTACCGAAATGGTCGTATCTTTATTTTAGCGAGATATTTAGAGACCACGTGAGCGCCTGGATGGCTCAGTTCGTAGAGCATCAGACTTTTAATCTGAGGGACCAGGGTTCAAGTCCCTGTTCGGGCTGTTTTTTATCACATCCTTATTATTTATTATATTCGAGTGCATTTAAAACATTGTTAGTACGACTCCTCGGCCTTCGAAAAGGATTGAATGATGATGTTTGTGCATCATAACTGGTTAACGAAAGTAAAATCATTCGCATCGCGTTAGTTTTGTCATAATACGTAGGTATCGACTTTGAACCCGCTTTCTGATATTTTTACCACATTTTATGTTTATTTGTCATGCCTGAGTGCATTACGAATATTATGCGAGTTTAACGGATAAAGAGTAAAAAAGTACCTCGTATTTATTTATTTTTACACCTGAGAAACGAATCATAAACTACGGCATATCTATTCTGTATTTACGTTGCTCTTATTGAACCCATGCGCTTTCTGTGTCCGACATCTTTAAAACTTAATACTCCGATACACAAAAAAAAATTCGTGCAAAGCTCGTCAGCCTAGCCTCTGTGACTGTTACGAATATCATATACGTCTTCGGTATCATACACTGGTTTTCTTTTATCGATCAGATCCGCTCTTTAGTATCGGGCCCTGATCGCTCAGTAGGTAGAGCATCAGACTTTTAATCTGAGGGTCCAGGTTTCAAGTCCCTGTTCGGGCGATTGTTTTTTTCCCCATCTGTATTATTTATTATTTATTCGAGTGTGTTTAAAACATTATTACTACTACTCCTCAACCCTCAGTAAGAATTTTATGATGATTCTTGTGCATTATAACTGAAAATCAAATGGTCTTGTTATACGTTCGTACTGCCTTTGAACCCGCTTCCTGACATTTTTTACCACTTTTTATGTGTATTTATCATACCTGAGTGCATTAGCTAAATCCATTAAGAATATTATGTGAGTTTAATTTATAAAGAGCAAAATAGTAACTCGTATTTCATATATTACTAAAACTGAGAAACGAAGCCAAATTTTTCGGCATAACTATTCTGTATCACCTTGGTGTTATTGAGCACGTGCGCTTCCTGTCTCCGACGCCTTTTAAACTAATGAATACGCTTCACAGACAAAATCTGAGCTATGTCGAGAAAAATATGTGAGCAAACAATAGACAGAGCCAAGAGAACACGTGTAATTAAAAACATATTGTCAATAACGTCGGCCCAAACCTTTGCAACTGTTACGTATATCATATGACGCCGATGTAATGGGTGCCCAGATGGCTCAGTCGGTAGAGCATGATTCTTTAAATCTGAGCGTCCAGGGTTCAAGTTCCTGTTTATTTGCCAACTCTTTTTTAGGTGATATTCGTTATTCAAAGCATTGTAGTAATTCCAGAAGTGTCAATAGTTGTAATTACACATACTCTACCTGTAATTAATTGATGCAGATACATGTATATATCTTTATTAGGTAAAAATTATACCAAACAGCCCCGATATACATAATAACAGATGGCTTACATTTGGCAAATTAAACAATAACAATAACTGAAATAGCTCAATGAAAACTAATTAAAATAAATAAACAAGTATAGACGTATAGACTACCACTACTGTGAATTATATACCCGCCAACACAGTGAGCATAATTACTCAACATTACTATCAAAGATTTTAAAGATTTCATAGATTAATATTGACAAATTCCGCAACCGTCGATGATTTGTAGAGGTCAAGAGGTCAATGAATTTTAACATATTAGAATGATTGATATAATATCGTGAAATACGATGTCGATATCGATCATGGATAAACATTCTGATTATAACGAAGACGACGAGTAAAAGATGTGAAGGGGGGGGGGTAATTTACTTCTTTGAACAGCCAGAGAGAAATACACAGAAAAAACCTAAACCTCTTATGAGACCTGATTATGCCCCAGCAGGGGTATAGGTTTTTTCTGTGCATTTCTCTCGAGGAGTACGAAGTATCAGCTGAAATGAGGTTCTAAGCAGATTTAGTACCTCAACCTCAGACTCAAATTCTCTGCCAACTTAGCTAATACAGCGAACACAAACTACATCTTCATCACATCTGTTTGATTATTTCGTTAGACTTTCAGTATGAGTTCGCATGTCAAACACAATAAGCCGGTATGATATCAATCCATTTTCTTGTATTGGGGTGGAAGATTGGAAATTCCTCGGGTACGACGTTCTAACTGCAGGCGGAGTGCACGCCGCGAGATTATTACAGCGAGACCCTAGAAGTAAAGATCTAGAGACAGCAATGTTAATGATGCGATCGTTCTGTTTGACAAATTTGCTGTTCAATCACGTGCTCGACAAGATCGATGTATTCGCTTATCTCATTGACATACTGCGTGGTCAATAGACGCTCCACCAGGTGGACTTATTACATGATTGATTACTGTCGTATTTAAATTATCTACTTTTAGGGTAATTCCACTTAAATCGCTACTGCTCTCCCTCGGCACAGAAGGCGTAACTCGTAGACGATAAGATGAAGTCAGACAGGATCAAGGACCCCCTACAATGGTGTAAATAAATAAACAGCCCGCTGTCGCCGAATCACCTACAATCCATCATGCCACTCCCTCAACCAAACCGCGGTTTTAATTATCGCCACATTAAATTTCATGTTGAACTCATTAGGGGCCGAAACGTCACGTCTAATTATCAGATACGGCGAAGTAATTCGATAGGGGCGGCATCCATATTATAATCGGGGGCATAAATGATGGATTTCAATTTCAGATTCGTTTTTGGCGAAACACTTCCCTGGGGTGCCGTTAAAATAAATTATATTTAATTAAAAAAAAATTAGGCACTTAGCCTGAGTTATATTATTTTTATTTATAGATGGTTAAAACAGTTTTTTATTTTCTTTGCTTTAACCCGAAGTAAGGGGAGGGAACTTACAATCAGCTCGACTTCTTTTACTTTACTTTTTCCGATGTGACAATATTATCTAACCTACCATGTTTCCGTATATAAAAACTATTAAATTAATGTGGAGATATTACTGAACTCCAATTACGCATGTGCCATTTGACAAAAAACAAGGTATCTAACAAAAATCGACTGAGAAAGTCGACAAAAGAACATCGGCGGAGCACACCTTTTGATGGCGTCATAAATTTTATATAATTTAATAAAATGCAATATTTCTTTGTAAAGAGTGTCGACACACACAAACACACACACACACAAACACACACAAACACGCACACACATACAAACACATACACACACAAACAAACACAACACACACACACACACAAACATACACATACACACAAACACACACACACAAACACACACACACACACACACACATACACACACGCGCTGCGCGCACACCCTGACTCGCTGACATTACAAATATTATCTATGTCCTATTGTCAAATTATTTTGTCAACTCCGACCAGAGGACTCTAGCAATACACCGTAGTCTATGCAACACCTTTATCTTAACAGGACACCAAATATAAAAGTCAGCGCATTCCAAACTAACCACGATAAATTATAGATAGATTAAAACGAGCTTATTGTTCGAATTATAGCGACGAAGTAAACTTTTATCATTCTTCTAATCGATTATGGAACCAGCTGTGTCAGCACCGAGAGCTCGCAAACAGTCGATTCGCTGTCGAGTCCTGCTTGATGACGCATTTATTGAACCTCGCTGACGACAGCTATATGAACTAGAGATTGGGGGCTGGAATGAAACCGGTGTTCGAACCCATCCAAAAATTGTCGTTTGAATGATTAAGATATTAAATCATATAGGTCTGTGATTTGGCTCATGTCCTGCTTGAAGACGTATTCATTCAACTCCGCTGACAACAGCTATATGAACTAGAGGTTGGGGGCTGGAATGGAACCGGTGTTCGAAGCCATCCAAAAATTGTCGTTTAAATGATTACGATATTAATTCATATAGGTCTGTGATTTGGCTACTGTTCACATTGTTTATATAAAATTTATCGCCTTATTTTACAATACTGTAGTTGAATTTTTGCAATTGGATTATGTTGAAATGTCCCTTCTCCGCCATACTTTTATGTAAGCAAATTGTGTTTATTGGCACGAGTTGTCTGATGAAGATCTTTCTTCTTCATATCTCTGGTCGTCGGGGAGATCATAAGATGCCACCAACCCCACAACTCCTCGGTAGCAGATTAAGAAAGTCCTCAGAAACCTGTCGATAGTCGGCGGGGTAGCAGACCCAGGTACGATTCTAAAGTCTACACGGGAATTCTGTTCAATATTGTTCTTCAATGTTCTCTCGAAACCTAAAATTCCATAATTTCCTTTATTTCTGCACAAATTCGATCTATTGATTCTGCAAAACTTCAGCCATTTATGAGCGCTACCTCAAAGAGTTCTGTTGTATCTAACCTCATTTCGTATACATTTCACAGTCATATTATGACTAATGGCGTCCTAGATCAAAGATCAAAGTATATCTGCGAATGGACAGCCCAAATGAGCGCCATCGGTAATATGAAATCTGAATGCTGATTGATTTATTGATATTTATTGATATTGATATTTATTGATTGATCGCGATTGATTGTTATCGTTTTATAGAGGCGACGTGTGAAATTGAAAATTGAAATTGTCAATCCATGGAATGAATAAATCCGTAAGCCACCGAGCGTTCGGCTATTTTCAGGACTCTAACTAACACCCAAAACTACGTACAATATTTATGGCTGACGGCGTCAACTAAAGACTTATTTCTGGAAATACACCCGGTTTTATTCTTACTGCCGTGTCACCCAGTGCGGGATTAGTTATAAATATATATAATGTATTTATAAACCGACTCCTATCACGGTTCACCAACGACTGAACAAATATCGTTTTGTCTGCTCTAATGTTCTGTTCGCGATTATCGTGACACGTATTTAATTATATTTTGGGTGCATCTGGTCAACTTTTCCACTTAATGATGTTTGACGTTAATGATATATCCGCGAGCGAGCCGCTTATAACGTCATCAATGCGCTTCGTTAAGGGAGAGTATCCCAACTTTGTGGGCTTTGATCTCGGCTTTGTTTTTATTCTGTTGTCTCGACCGCGGGCCTCTGTACATACACTGCGCATTGATGTCTTCTCTTCCATTTTCCTGGCTGGGTTTCAGCCAATATACATTCCGCGTGTCACCACCTCTATTCATCACATGAACTTTACTCATGCATAATCATTGCGCCTGATGAAGTATACTTGATATACGATACGAAAGCTTGAGTTAATCCTTATATAGTTAGTCAATCAACAAGGTGTGACCTTTGTATTTTCGTATTTACGGCATGTTTAACACAGCAACCCACACCCCTATGTTTGATGAAATTTACTGGTGTACGATAGCATCCGTGAATTTTCTTTGTATACGACTTGCCCAACACGGCATCCCCCATTGCTGTTTGCATCATCCCATTATTATTAATAGCGTTACAAAGTCGGCAACGTCAGCCCGGACAGCTTAGTCGGTAGAGCATCAGACTTTTAATCGGAGGGTCCAGGGTTCCATTCTCCGTTCGGGCGGTTTTTATGCTTCAAACATATCCGAAAACTGGCCTGTTTCAGTCCATAAGCCGTGATCCCGTACTTCCCGAGTACCCTCCTTATCGTACATGCTATCGCGTATTTTTTATCGATGTATTCCGCGACCATTTTTTCATTCATAATGGTAATGGAGAAATGCTAGGGCAATGTCTTTTGACACTATATGAACGTATCTATAAACGAACCATCGCGTAAATGTAATATACTCGATGTATATATCAGGCCTAATATATCAGGCTAATGAAAGAAATTACGTGGAATTTATTGATGTTAATGAGGCAGCCACTGTGGTTCTTCTGAAGAGCAGGAATGAAATGCACAGAAAAAACCCTATACCTCCGGTCGGACTCTAACCCGCGACCCCCGGATAACGGGTCCGGTGCTCTACCAACTGAGATACAGGAGCAAGCCTTTTTCTACGCATTTCGAGATTTGACACCGTTTTTTAAGAACCACTGATATTTCAAGTCCGTATATCATGCTAGAGATATACACAGACATCTGTACAAGCATGATGGACTGTGGAATTCCTTGTTATCCCTATAGTCTCGAGGAGATTCATTACATTGATTCAAAGATCGTTTATATATAAATTCAATTACTTTAATAAAATGCCAGTTCCCATTGCATTTTACGTTTATTGGCGACTAATACGGCTACGTGTACCTAACGGAATTAAATGTGACATGAAGCGTGGTTTGTGGAACACACATCGCTTCATGATGAGGTATACTTCCCTGCCCACCTGGACGAAAACATCGACACCTACCGCGAAAGTTCCAGAAATACTTCCAATTCTAAACTCAATTCGCACGTGAGAGGCTTCGCCACCGCGACCCTGCGGGATTAACCTCCCACCCCACGGGGCAGTAGTTTACGTGGGATGTTAATCAGGGAGGCATAGGACCGTGACACCGCCTTCCGCCGCTGCCCGCAGAGCAGCGGTCAATCCGCGTGACTCCTCCCTGCTTAAAATAAACAAAACTACCAGACTGAAATCTGGACTTATTGTTACGGATTTGATCTCCAGACAGGCGTTGGGTGGACGCGTGTGGAATAACGGAACAGACGGTATTATATTAGACGAATGAAAGGGTTGGATCCGACATTTACGTAGCAGCATCTGGTTGTACTGTTTGTAGATGGCGTCAGATGGCATGGTGGTATAAACTTAGTTTTTTGGAAGAAGAGGAGCATTGTTTGGACCACTTTAAGGCATTTTTGGAACGCCAAACATAAAATTATAGAAATATTCTTCGATATTATCAAAAATTCCTTCCATTTAACAAATCTCAGGGAGCGCGAACCACAAGTTTATCACAGCTCTCTGCTGTGGTTCCTATCAAACATTTTATACATTTGGGAATGTCTCTTATCAGCTTTATGACCGTATTACAAATCCTCTGTACATATTGCTGCATATATAATATAATGCATGTGTGGTCTAATTTGCTAGGCTTTAGTTATGTACATCGTACTATGAATTGTGTCTTTTCAGTTTTGCTGAATAAACCGATAATTAAATAATAAATAACAAAAAGTTTAACTGTGGGTTGATATGTGATGGTAACTAGGATAGCCAATGTGGTTCTATAAATAGCTGGAGAGAAATGCTAAGGAAAAAACTATACCCCCTGATGGGACTCGAACCCACGACCCCCAGATAACCGGTCTGGTGTGGGTTGATAGGAACGGCCTCGTTTCGGCGTCTGATCGTTCGTTATGATTCTTTTGTGTGTAAGCCAGCGTGTAACCACGTTTTCACGTTTGGAATGGCACTAGAAAGACGCGAGTCAAACCGAAAATGGCGAATTAAAACAAAACTAAATAAAGTCAAACTCGCATAAAGTGGATACTCGCGGGGGTCATATTAAAGTGTCCCTTAAAGCGGGCGTCCTCTTAAACCGAATGAACTTGAAGTGTATCGTAATGAGTTTCACGATTTTTCATGCCTGTTCCTGAAAGTCCGCGATGTTATACAAAATCAGCAGACGCCTGGCGAGCCGGTATATTCACGTAATTGGACGCGCCGATATTTTTTTTGGCAAGTCTGGTCGAGTCTGGGGCGATTATTGTCAGGTTCGATGTGTCAGAGATGTAATATAGAGCGAGACGATATAACAGGTGACAGTGCCACTCGCCCAGGTAAAAGTTTTAGGGTCAATTAACAGACGTTAGTATTAGTTAATTAACCCGCCTTTTGAACACGTGATCAACAATACCTGGGACAAAAGCTGACACGTTGTTGATTAACTAAGGCGAGATATTAACACGATCGTAAACATAAAAACCCTTACATATTGACATGTTCGTATTCATTTCCATACATCTTCCAATATGTGGTGTGTGTGTGTGTGTGTGTGTGTGTGTGTGTGTGTGTGTGTGTGTGTGTGTGTGTGTGTGTGTGTGCGTGTGTCTCAACGCACCTGCTGAGTACATCAGTCGTGATCAAATATACCTGCGTATGAGAGCCTGTGGTAAACTTCACCTTTGTAGGTCGATAAGTCTTATCTCCCCTTTACGGATTTCACAATATCGCTAACGCTGCAACGAAATCGTTCGGCCTTAATATATGTAGCTACAACTTGTAATATATGTCTCGGGATTACTTAAAGTGCCTCGATAAGAGAAGTCATATTAAAATGAGATTACATAAGTTCAAAATATCTCTGTTGATATCTATTGTATGATTGTAGATTCCTATCTTGGGCGAGATCGTACTGCATTCTCGGCGGATCGCGGTATAGCAAATGGAATGCTCCGTAAATTCCGCTATTAACGTGATAGCAATTTGATTAATCCTCGCAGGCATATCAATCGTGCAATTAAGTGGTCGAGTTTAGTACTTAATGACTTTTGACGCTAATGACATCCGCAAGCGAGGCCTTCTGACGTCATCAATGCGCTTCGTGAAGGCGAGTATCGGGACGGAATTACGGAACCAGTGTAAAACACACACACACACACACATACATAGAGAAAGAAAGTGAGAGAGGGAGGGGGAGAGAGAGACGGGGAGAGAGGGAGAGAGGGGAGATGAAGAGAGAGAGAAAGAGACGGGGAGAGAGGGAGTGAGAGAGAGAGGGGAGGGGAACAGAGAGAGGGAGAGAGAAAGAGAAAGCGAGAGAGAGAAAGAGAGAGAAAGAGAGAGAGAGAGAGAGAGAGAGAGAAAGAGAAAAAG
>WURV02155009.1:0-35768 GCA_011762755.2 Epimenia babai
CGAATGTTACCTATGGACAGGCAGTGTAGCATGTGGGGAGAATGGCGGACCCAACCACACGGTATCTCAGCATTTAGGTTCACGAATAGTTGATTTTATCCTCTCAAGAAACGCGATACCTCAGTTTGCGTGACATAAGCTCGGTCACTAATTGCCGCCAATCCCGACATTCGTCTAATATGACGCCCGCTTTCTTTAATCCAACGTTTTACGGCAGATGCTCTCAGCGTGCTCGCAACCTGCCCCTAATTATCCAACCGTTTTACCCTTACGTTAATCCTCGGGCTAACAGACGCTCGGGTTACACGAAACGTGGTAAGGCGGATTGCTGAAATCTTTCAACTCGAATCGTAGACGACCAGCCCAACCAATCGGCTTTCTGCTATGTAAACGTGAACGACGAAAACCGCCTAAGTAGCGCCTCAGGCGACTTAATAACATAAGTTGCACTAAGTACAAAAAGTTACATTCAAACTGACATAGAGTATAGTAGCAGCTGGCGAAGTACTCTGGTTGTACAAAAGCTCGTTGTCATCTCCATTTCAAATGATAGAAAAAGTATTAGCTTTCTATTTTCTATTTGTGGCGATAGAGGAACAGGTCAACCACACCAATCTGTCGCAAATAATCACAGGTCAAAAGATTATCATCCAAATACAAGCGTTACAGACAGTCAGTGACGAAGCGTTGTGATCAGAAAGTACTTTGTTAATTTTTTTAATATCACGTGAAGAGTGTGGTCCTTAACTTTCCCCCTAAGTATATTTATCATACCTGCAACAGGTTTGTCGTTTGAAAAGCATCAAGGCGTGCGACTCGGAACTGAAAAAATTCCTGCCATCGCTTTTATTGTTGTACAGTTGCCTCTCCATTCCAAAATTTGAACACAAAATGACATTAGAATATAATTGAATTCCATTAAAGTAATATCTATTCAAAATAGACATCTATGGCGGCCAAATATTGAGCAGACTCTAGATACAATTCTAGCTGCCCTCAACTAACTGGCTACTGGTCGTTACTTCAGACGAAATTCCTCTAGGATTATGCGTAAGTTAAAGTGAAGTTAACTAAAATGGAACAAGAAACAACGCTATATAACCCGGTAGGTCCGCGCTATTCTGATTATAAGAATCGATAATCGAAAAAAAAGCATATAGTATTTGGATATCGATTATGCCTCACCATCACTATATTAACTTTCGTATGAATATTTGGAAAGATACGTTCGACGTTCGATCAGATACTGAAGAACGTGTTGTTCGACAGGTGGTCGATCGAAAATCTTCGCAAATTATAAGTATGCTCAAATTCTGTCAACGTAGTTTAATTTATTTTCGGTTTAGATTTGACGTTGAAGCAGTATAGTTCCGAAGATGAGGAGTAAAGATAAATCTTGATTATTTTTTTCTCGTCTTGTTAAATTCTTTGATTTTAGCGAGGCGCTTTCAATGACGTTTTAGGCCGTCGTCCATCCCGCACCACCACCATGATGCTGCGTCCTTGAAGCAATATGGCTCCTTCAGTGGCTGTGTCAATGAGCTATCGCGTCAGGCGTTGAACGATACGTGAAATGGTCAAATATAAAAGGCTCCCTAGTCCTCGCGTCAGCGATCAATCGAAATCAATCGATTCAGGCGACTGTCATAAGAGTTATCATATACATATCCATTTATAAAGGTAACATTACCGGTTGAAATTCAATATACCGCCGGCATACATTGAACTAGGCATATAGAAAACGTTTTAATGAAATCTATATAATTATGTACTGTAAGTGGGCCTCCGATCGCGCGTTCCATGTACAGCTCGCTATATGTGTACAGTATATTATATCGTGGACCCAGAAATTCCAATGTATGCCGTCTTGCCCATGTACACAAGAAAAAACGCTATCTTCTCCCTATTTTAGCCCTAACACTTGTGTTACCTGCACCTGCATGAAATAAAATGAAATTTTAATGATCCATAGTGCACTTTTAACACATGGCTATCAAAGACACTTTACAAATTTACAGTTATTATATATTTAACTAGAAAGAAATGTGATGGTAATTAGGATAGCCAACGTGGTTCTATAAATAGCTGGAGAGAAATGCACAGGAAAAAACTATACCTCTGATATGACTTTCATCAGAGGACTCCCATCAGAGGTATAGGTTTTTTCGGTGCATTTCTCTACAGAAAGAAAATGGAATACGGTTCAAAATCGAACTTGGTATACCATTTTATAAATCGAGAGTAAAAGGGCATATACAGTAAGATCACACAGAGAGAAAATAAAACTAAAAATATTACAGCACAGATAGCATATTTGCAGTCAGTGTCAAAAAACGCTGTAAAACTATATTAAATATCACACGAAAAACATAAAATATAGGAAAATTACATAGTATTGCGCTATAAAATTACCCACTGTCAACTTAGCAAAAAAAAACAGTAGAAAAAAGAAAAGTCTTAAGTTTGGATTTAAAGGTATTTAGCTCTGTACATAATCTAATGTGTGAGGGAAGAGAATTTAAAGGCATGGGTGAAGCGACTGCAAAGGCCCGGTAACCAAAATTAACCCGTCGAGAATGAGGAGTGTTAAGAGTGACTGTTTACTGTTTCACTCTGTCGTGTTGATCTACCGGTGTTTCGGACCGATATTAAGGACTTGGGATATGATGGTGCAGTGTTGTTCAAAACTTTGGATTTCAAGAGCAGAACTTTAAAAACAATGCGCTGTTGCATGGCGATTCCCTAGCGCTTCGAACGGGCAGAAACCCCGCGAGAATCTAGAGATGGTTGACGAGCAGGAGAAATCAATTAAGGTTCTCGATCTGAATTATGCAAAATGTCCATCAGCATGTCCATCGTTCACTTAACTAATATGTGTTTAGATTTTCTTTTATCGTTGCAGTAAAAGAAAAATAACTTCTTAATAACCAAAGAGAAGGAAATATTTAACAATGCCGCATGAGTATAATTTTAGTTAAAATTCTAGAATGACTTTTGCTGCATATACAGAGTACAGTTTGGTACAGTTATTAGGCGGAGGTTAGCGTGGCGGTTAGATATTCCCCAGCGTGAATCCCCACGACCCGGGATCTGTTATCGCCCTCGCCAGTATACTACTACATGTAGCGTTATATTTTTAAAGCCCCTAAATTCCGTAGCCCATGGATGTCTGGGTAACCATTGCAGTGTGGATACCTAAGAGCTTCGTCCCTCCGACGTGGCTGGGCTTCAGATGGCCTCCGGATGGCCTCTCTGTTCTTCCCTTGTCGGTATATCGTCATCTAGACGGTGTCATACCATTACTGTGCTTTACAAATTATTATTATTATTATATTATTATCTCAGTGTAAATAATCATCAGATTTTCTATCGCAGATTTAGTGGAATGTTTAACGTATGTAGCTGTCTGTAGGCGTCCGCAACAGCGGCGTGAATAGACGAAGACCAACTCTCTGACCAGACTTGCTGGATTTTCACGACGGTGTCCCCCCAAGTCTCATAACTTAGGCCAATCCGTTTGTCGTGTATACTCCAGATATTTTTGTGAAGAGCCATTAGTGGCTTAGTCGACGATGACTTTGTTTATCAGCCTATTTGTAACTAAAAACAAACTAACTATCCGACAGACTGATTGATTAGCCAACTTACTAGAATTAAAATTGATAATGGTTAACATAGCGAGTGGTCCAAGACATTAATTTTATTAAGTCATCCAACATGACACCCCAGTGCTCTCCCCTTGATTATTCTCCCGTGTCATTTGGTGAGTACAGGGAGGCAACTCTGTGGCGACGAAGGTAAAATGGGAAGTAACATGTGTCTACTAGCCCGATCAGGAAAATTTTATTGTCAAAAATTTTCGTGCTGTTATTATTATCATTATTATTATTATTATCATTATT
This sequence comes from Epimenia babai, assembly GCA_011762755.2. Classification (NCBI taxonomy): domain Eukaryota; kingdom Metazoa; phylum Mollusca; class Solenogastres; order Cavibelonia; family Epimeniidae; genus Epimenia; species Epimenia babai. The sequence goes on from WURV02155009.1 coordinate 3,903, forward strand.
ATTATTATCATTATCATTATCATTATTACTATTATCATTATTATTATTATTATTATTATTATCATTATTATTATTATTATCATCATCATCATCATTATTATCATCATCATCATCATCATCATTATCATCATCATTATCATCATCATCATCGTCGTCATCATCATCGCCATCGTCGTCGTCGTCATCTCCATCATCGTCGCCATCATTGCCATCGTCATCATCGTTATCATCATCGTTATCATTTTCGTTATCATTATCGTTGTCATCGTCGTCGTCATCGCCATCACCATCGTCATTATCATTATCAACATCATCATCATTTAATTACGCATGTGATGAAATTGAAAAGGAAACGACGGAAAAATAATTTGGCTCTTTGTTGAATGTGTCTACAGTCTGGAAATGAAAAAAGTATTTAATTTATGTTTAGTCTGCATATCACACACGTTTTACATGATTTAACACTCTAAGCAGTCCATGGCTGTTATGCTACAGTTTATCTATTGAGGGGCGTATATCATCTACAATTATATACATGTACTGTGTAGATATCATGTAACGCTATTCTATGTGATTCAATGAGAGAAAAATATTTATAAAAGATAATCTCTGGCAACTGCGCACATATGTGAAATTAATATTAGTACATTTAAGGGTTCAATATCGAAAAAGATAAAACAAAACGTGAAATTGCCCATCTTCAGATTGCGTGGCTGTATGAGGCTTATTACGATACATAACATAGATTGATAAAGATAGTTGTCGACAAAATTAATAGATATGAATAACCAACATTTTCTCAGCGTTTTGATACGAGACGTGAGGCCCGCTTTACACGAAGTCAAGCTGACGTAATCCCTCGACGTCTATTGTGTCTCGTGGTATGTAGCGCTCGACACAAAATCCTCAAAACACAGCTAGACAGCAAATATTTACGGAATTGCCGAGCTTCGCTTCAACGTCTTCCTAGTGTTCCGAAACGAGGGGGGGGGGGTGTTAGTACTTGAAGTTACACACAAAATGGTGTTTTGTAATCCGACCTTAACTAAACAAGTCATCAAAACACACGGTATGTAGCAAATAGAGTCGACGGATGGTACAAAACCATATCGGATTCATGGTTCGCCGATCTCAACATACGATGACGATTAGTATCAGGGGGCTCCTTTCTGATTTTAATTAGGAGTCTTTCTCCGGGATAGACATAATTATTGTCGAGTAAATATATATATACCTTGAGAGTTATGAATGCAGAATGATTTTATCTGTGATTGCCGAATCTTGAGAAGGCATATCTGCCGTACACAGTTTCGACAAAAATTGCCCCGACATCACTGGGCACGATTCGATCTCCAACGTGATCGGATGATAGCCAATCACGTATTAGGTTAAATCCGGTTTTTTACATTTTTATATTTTTTTTGTCATTCGACTTATACACCGTATGTGCGACTTATATTTGAATACAGTGTCAATAGGATACTAACCGCTAAAGCGGTTAGTTTTAGCTAGTCAGCTAAAAATTGTTATCATTCTGTTTTGTTAACAGGGTAATATAATAGTATGTATAGGCAACGAGACATATTCTGGTTTGTTAACAGGGCAATATAGAAGTATTTATAGGCAACGAAACATATTCTGTTTTGTTAACAGGGTAATATAGTAGTATTTATAGGCAACGAGACATATTCTGTTTCGTTAACAGGGTAATATAGCAGTATTTATAGGCAACGAGACATATTCTGTTTTGTTAAAAGGGTAATATAGTAGTATTTATAGGCAACGACATATATTATCTTTTGTTAACAGGGTAATATAGTAGTATTTATAGGCAAAGAGACATATTCTGTTTCGTTAACAGGGTAATATAGTAGTATTTATAGGCAACGAAACATATAAAGTGTGCTGGACAAATTATATTTATCTAATTAATTTGTCGTCCACGTTTACCTGCATTACGGTTACTACGCGTTATTGTTCAAAGGCGATGTTTAGTTCAGTCGACATATACGCCGTACACCAAATATATCGTCATGTACCCACTACGTGCCAGTTGAAAACCATTTTTAATTGAGAAAACTTGAAAAGGCGCGTTGATGTGCAAATATTCGAAGGCAGGACAACGTCTAGTTATACTGTATTATATTATATTTACGACTAAAGAAATCCAGGTTGAATCGCGTCATCGTAAATTGCGTCATCTCGCGCGAATGTCGAGGGCCGTACGGTATGCCGCGAGTGAATTTCGAGGGCCGCCCGGTATGTTACCACCGAATATCGAGGGCTGTGAGCTATGTTCTTCACTTCTCACGCCAGATTAGTTGTGTGAACATCTAAACCACTTATCTGACACAATTCCTACCATTCCAGCTATTTATATATTCATGCTTCGTCGATTGGATTTAAAAAAAACCTCCTATGCCCTAAAAGAACTCTAATGTTTCATATCGCTTATAAAAGTGATTACACGGTTGAATTTCTTACTACAAAGTTTCATATTTCATTTATGTCGTCTCCTGTACATTTTGTATTGGTTAACTAACGGAATATAGCGGGACGTGAATGTACAGTTATATGTATGAACCTCTCTAATAATCGTGATACAAACGAAATTCACCATCAAATTCGGAATTGTTAATCAATACTAGAAATCGGCTTCGTTGATCATTTCGTTTGCTTGATTTGGGAATCTCTTTTATCGTATCTTATTGCGTCGAATTGCTTTTTTGACCTAGGAACCTACCAGTTAACCTAGAGCAGTATCGATTTAACGTTAAGGGCCTGCAAGTGTCGCGAATTTACTCTTTCATTTAATAATATTTCGTGTTCCAATTATGTAGTGCGGAGTAGACCTATCTGTGATTGAATACCTCGCTTAATAATACAACGGGAAAACACAATTGGATCGTCCGGGATTAGGAACTTTCATCTTTCCTTTTGGTTCGCAGACCATCGCTTTACCAACTTAGCTGTCCTGTTTTCGTCATAAATCGTACCCATATACTTTCAATATTCCGTTGACGCTTGCGCAATTTTTAATACACGCATTTGTCTGTGAACGTTACCTCCTTCAAGAAGAGAGCTCGACAACCTCTTCCGCGTTCGTTCAAAACTTTCAGCGATTGTATAAAATCTAAATCGCGTAATTAGGGACTCGAGGACATGTCAAGAACTGGAGGCAGGTGGCGTCCCAGACGGAGTTTGAGAGTTGATTAATATTCTACCCACTCGAAACACACCAAAACTGTGCTCGACAGACGATTTTTTCTGAAAGAAAATTTTAATTGAATTTATTGCAACATGCGAACTTGTTGGCTTTTGCTTTCATTGACCTTATTTTTGTGGCACCTGTTAAGGCAGGAAATTATAGATTACCCAATGGTGAAACAGTTGTCTTTAGAATGAAACAAAACTGTCAAATAGTATTATGAACGGAAAAATTCGTTTCATGTATCAGTGCTACCTATGTGTTGTTCTGTTATGTGTTAGCAAACGACATGTTTAGATGTTTTGTTTCGTTTTTATGGCTAAAACGCAATAAACGTGTTCGAACTAATGGACACATTCCAACGTAGAATGATTATTGCTTATTCGTGTTTTCACCTCGTATGCGTTTTTTTTCAATGAGGGAATGGCATATTCGTCAACTTTCGTATGTCGCCTCTGAATAAATGAATAGTGGCGAGTTTGTCTTGGAAGGAAGATGTGGGTAGTATGGTTCGTCATAGAAAACCAAGATCGAAATTCGCTATGGCAGACTAGTATATTATTGTATGGTTAAGGAGGGCGAAGGTGGGAATAGCGGTTCAAAATTAGCAGAAGAAAAATTACAGCATTTTGCTCCTGGAGGAGTCAGAACCCACGACCTTTAGATTACTTGTCGGGTGCTCTACAAACCGGTGTTGGTATATTATTGCACACATTATTGCATGCGTAAAACATTTACGTTTTTCGATCTTTACAAAATACATAGAACGATTAAGACAATGTCAAAAATATTCGGAGCGTTTATTTTCGACAGTGATCACAATAATATTGGCAACCAACAGATCAAAGTCTGTCGTAGATTTGTTTTTCCTTAGGCACAATAAGTTTTTGTGTGTTACATTGCCGTGTCATGACCTTGACCGCGGTTTAACCGTATAGAGACTCACGGATGTGAAAGCGAAAGTGAAACAAGATATTCTCAGTTACGTTCAACAATTTATCAGTGGATATTTTGAAAGAACGAAATTTGGGTATTTTGACGTTCTCGGCGTCAAGAGGACGGAATTCGCAGTCTGGCAAATCGATGCGGTCAAGGGCAGTAGATTTGACCTATTTTGAAGAGCATCTTTTTCATCCAAAGAATCCTTATTTCATTCGCCGACTCCTAATTTCACCAATAATAACCATCGACAGTGCACGTACAGATGACTACCCTCTATGTCTGCTCATATCAGACAAGTCTGGGTGACATCGGATATCGCGAAAATGACCGTGTTGCCATTCATCTCCCTCTTTGTTTAACATTGGCAGTGGTCTACTTTTTCATGTCAGTTCATAAAAGATACGGAATTACGCAGTTCCTCTAGCGATACGACCGGAATCGGCTGTTATACAATATCGCTCCCGGCTCCCCGTCAGAACCGTTTATGCCAGTCGAAACTACCCTTATTCATCTCAAAAATTAATCGTCTCTCGGCAATATTTATTGTTTGTCTAACATCAAAGCTCAAAATCGAATTGTTTCACGAGGGCCAAACGAACGTACATGCTAGCGATCTTTTCACAACGCGAAATCGATATCAGTCTATCGCGTTTGTGTAAACGTCGGCGTATTACGGCGCTCTCTACGATCTCATCGCGTTCGAGTATTGTTTATGTTTTCTTTGCCAATAGCCTCTCTATCAACGCGATGATATGACAGGAAAATCATTTCGAGAGTTTTTCCTTCATCACGCGATAATCGCGGCATAATTAGAGGCTTGCGTAAACGACGGTAGAGGCAATTACTGCCGAAGATGAATCGTGGTTAAATGTAGACACTTGATTCAACAATCCCATTGATTTTCGGGAAACGAATTTGCACCGTTTCTTGCAATTAATTGTTCTCTGAATTCTCCGCATTATTATTGAAAATGAATGACGGTATATTTGTACGTCAAAGCATAATACTATCAAAACATTACGTTGATCCCTGTGCAGAAAGCTTTGTGCTGACAGTTGGAAAGCGTGCTAATTCCCCCCTGTACCTCAGTGCGAATCGAACGTTTTTTGAACTTCACGAGATCGGAAAATATAACTGATTATATTAGTGCGCGAAATTAGACTCATTATGTTTATTTGGAATGCATGTAATTAAGGAGATTACCTGTTTGATTAATTTAGAACGGGATTCCATTTGCAGACGATACCTCTGCCTTATTCAATATCTTACATTACACGCACGCAGGAAAGAAAGAAAGAAGAAAGAAATGGTTCTCCTTCCCAAGAAGGATTTTCAATTTTTTATATCGTTGTCCTTTCAAATTAACTCAGTGATAGTTTTCCATACAAGAATAACACGCGTGTTTATGTTTATACCGTACAGTATACCAACAGTATGTTGACTGACACATTGTCAGAATTCTTTGTGTCGCTCGCCTAGTTCTTTGAACTTGTTACCATGTCAAAGTTTCAGCGATTAAACTTATAGCCCGAAGGCGCGTTTTATTTAGTCGACGTGCCAGTCGAAAACGTGAAACAGATTGCCACGCTTGTGTCGCAAAATCACTTAGGTTTGGAGAACGATAAAGAAAGTACTTGAAAAACGTATAGTCGAGTCGGGCACTGGGCTCGTAACCTGTAGGGTGCAGGTTCGAAACCACTCATCGGTCCAACTTGTCTGTGATGATTCTCAGTGAGTCATTTATCCCCAAATATGTACTCGTCTATGAAATTGGGAGACGTGAGATAGAATCTTTGGCGCGTGACGTGTGAGTGTTGAAGGTATTGTATAGCCGCTGAATAGCTGCCATATGCATTCGTTGTAAACCTACGCGAGAGCCTTTACTGGCTGATCACCTGCGGTTTGATAAACGTTGTATATATGGCGTACTTAACTGTGTAGAAACTAGACAATATATCAATGATATTATTTAGTCAAAATACGGTATTTATAAATATATTTGCTTTTTATGCAGTCGGTTTTTGATGTCGTTCAACAACTGGCCTATATTAATGTCCGTGTCATTGCCACTTGACACATTATTAGATGACCCTATATGTTAATGTAATATTGTGACACCCTCGACGTCCGCATTACAAAAGTAAAGTGGAATCGAGATAAGATCGAGTGTTGTTATTGCCGCCATTGTAGTAGCAAATAATGCCGTGTCATCTCACAGAAACTTCATTTCATCGAAAGCGTTACACGCAATTTTTACAAGTAACGAATATTTCGTTTATTTTTCGTCTAAAATAGCATCCATTGTTATCGCGTAATTAAGCCCGGCCCCACGCGGTATTCAGTACTTCGCGTTTCGTACGCGAAGACACATCCGCGATATGCCGCCGCAATTTATAGCAGTTTTTCTCGCACAAAAAGAACACTCAAACGCGATGAAGGAAGATCGCTCGATTACTTTATGGCACAATACTGCGTGATTCACGAGCTATTGATACGATGAGTGGGGACTGTTTCGCCTGTCACCCGTATCAAAACACGCGCACTTAATGAGGACTGTATACAGTATATAACAAGCTACGATACGTTTATAGGTGCTTTAAGTGGAAACCCGGCGATCGTCGCAGATAACGAGGGAGCACGACGAAAAACTTTGTCCGTTCGCGACACCTGCCCGTAACAATTAGATCAAATTATCTTCGAGGGCTGTTTACATATAATAAGCACGCGCAATTTAAATATTTGTGGTGATACCGTCATGAATCAGCAGAAACACGAAAGAAAGTAACACACTCGGTCGGGCAGCACGTGTTGCGGCAAAAAAGAAAAACCGCCACACAAAGCCTTTATCATAACAGTATTAAACTCGTCGGTAAGATTCAATCTTATGTATTGAAGTATTGCGTTCATTGTCAATTTGGTAAATGCATTATATTATATGTAAGTTTTTAATAACTCGACAAGATGGATGTGGGTCTTACATCGTTTGACTGGGCTATAAATAACGCAGAGAATAACAAACTTGCGCTCGTAGAAGACAAGATAGAGTATCCCATGGTATTATATCCGGGGCTATTGTCAATGTTCGGACCTCAAAAATATACCTGATTTATACACACATGTTTTAAATAGCCTTGTCCTCGAATTATACACCATTGCGGCTTATATACCGTCAAATATAGTAGGTGTGTAGTCACTAAATCTAGTGGTTTTACCAGTTGCTCCCAACATACGTACAGTAATCATTATCATCCACTTTATGACGCAATATATAGAAAAGGCCTACATTCTATTTCAACAACCGAAATACCATACTCGTATGTGAGCGAAAAAGTCAGATTGTGGAGTATACTGTAAACCAAATTAATTCATTCCGCATTCTTTAATGATGGCCTTCTCCTTGTATCGCAGCATACATTAGTATGATGAAGTAGCGTGTTTAGTATGATAGAATATCGTCAACTCACTCATTGGCTGCTGTCAAGAGGTGCCGTCTTTCCACTGCGAGTAGCCGTTGTTTTCGTTATGCGAGTCCTACTCTTTGGAACAATCTTCCATATGATATGAGAACTGTTCGTAGTCTTCCTTGTTTTAAGCATCGGCTCAAATCATATCTATTCACTGCGCCGTCTTAACTTGTTCTACTTATTTTGTTGCTATGGATCGCCACATTTGATTATTTATTATTTTTCTTTTTTACCGCGAACCGCTCTTTGAGCATGTTGGTCATGGGATGAGAGCGGAATATAAATAACCTATTTATTATTATTATTATAGAATGAAATATTAATGCTACGAAATATTCTATAACGCAGCGAGAAAAATACAGAAAAGACGCAAGATTCTTACTAAAAACAATTTATAAGTTAACGTGGATATATCTGTTTGCCTCGTCGTATAAGTAAACCGTACCTTCACATGGCCTGAGCAGGTTACAAAAGAATCGTCTGCGCTCTTCAAGATATTATGAAAATTATCTTTTTTCGCTTTTAACGCCTAGTAAACAGAGAAGACGAGTCCGCGATTGAATTTCCAATGTCCCGTACATGTATAATTTTTTCTTTATCGTGTACATTTCTACAATACAGGTATATAATTACGGTTGTAACCTTAAATGCAAACACCAACGTATAATTCGCAATAACAACATAGAGTAATCAACATAATACAATATAGACTACATATGTCGGAACTTGAATCTTTTCGTCGCACTTGACACTGTCAACGATGTTCCTCACGTGATTTCGTGCGTAAAAGTGTTCAATAAAGGCAGGGGAGCTGCTGGACAGCGCATTGAGGGGCTCGGCGGAGTTTGGTGAGATTACATCGGCTGATGTATGTAAATCGCGTGTCGAGATATGGAATTAAATATTAACAGTGGTATTCTATGAAAAGGTATCTTTATAAAATGATCGAACTGTACTTAAAACGGTAAAGCTCGGGAGGAAAGACGACTGTTACTGTCTGTAACCATGTTGTTAACAACCCATTTACACGTTAACGCCAATATCAGACTATGGTACCATGTTCTTTCCTAGACGTCTACAGTTTCACGCCAATATCAGACTATGGTACCACGTTCTTTCCTAGACGTCTACAGTTTCACGCAAATATCAGACTCTGTTACCATGTTCTTTCCTAGACGTTTACAGTTTCACGCCAATATCAGACTATGGCACCATGTTCTTTCCTAGACGTCTACAGTTTCACGCAAATATCATACTATGGTACCAGGTCCTTTCCTACACGTCTACTCGTTAACGCCAATTTCAGAATATGGTATCATGTGCTTTCCTAGACGTGTATATGTTAAAACCAACTCTGTTACCATCTTGTTACCTTCAATTTTACACGTCTAATGTCAATATCACGGGTTGTTACCATGGTATTTCCGACAAGTATTACGTCAATATCAGACTATATTATTATAGTGTTACCTACACTATACATCTCTAGACGGTGATAAAGAGCCTCGGTTTGGTACCTGCAATCGATTCAAAGGCCTAATTTAGACTAAGATGTTGTCGGCTGTTGTCAATTAATCTTTACACAACAATAGGGGGAACTGTGGAAAAGCACGATTTGGATATAAAAAAAAAATTAAACATTACACATATATGGACATAAATAGTTTTTCTACTAATAACATTCCATATACTAAGTATGGCAGTTCTATGGATTCACCGTCACAATTAGATATCTATTTTTTATAATGGGCATTAGAATGTTTACAGAATAATATATATTTTTTGAAATCTTCTCAAAATATATTAAATGGGTCCCTCAGAACAGTACAAGAATTTGGTAACAAATATGGCACGTGTATATATACAATTTTCGAACAATGCAACAAAACTAACTATTTTAGCTCGACATCTACAATTCTAGGGAAGCCACCGAGTCAGCCGGACTTGGCGAACATTCGCTGTCAGACCGTGCCTCGCGCAATGACGTCATCTCACGGGACGTAACCGCGAGTCGATGGCAGTCGTCATGGTCACGCGGATGGGATCTGAAAAAGTAAAGATCAATACACTCAACTATTTTGTCGTGAAGATTTTGGAAATTTTATTAGACGTGGCGCAATTGTAATGCGTTAAATAACGACCCAGCATAGTTGTCGTAAATGATCGAATCAAAATCTTCTTCAAAATACGACGGTATGGGTATATAGCCCCACGGGTGTTGATATACAGAGCTTTAGAATAAGTGAGTGACACTCGTTTCTAGGACAGGATACGTAATGCGACCAGACATGTGTAAACTGGGCCACGGAGTTCGGGTAGTTTACTACCATGGTAGCGTAACGAAATATGTGTATGTATAAAATAACGAAACACCCCCATATTCCTCGTTGCAATACATTCGTGATAATGACAGAGTTCGGTAAAAATACAGGATTTCCAGCGATCTTTCGATCTATTGTCCGTAAACTACACGGCTACATACTATATAGACCACTCAAGTGTAAATGTCATGCCGTACAGCTATATGATTGCAAAATGTGCGCGATTATATTCGCGTTCCACTCGATAAATCCGGCGAGATTTTCTAGTCGGCGTCGGCGACGCAGAGCGAGTCGGTCAAATTTGGAAGTTGTTGAAAATGTAGTAATCGACTCCGTTTAAGCAATGGGATAAATTTTGAAATTCCTCGCTTCCTGTCGCGTGATTTTTGTCGTGTAAATTAACATTTAATTATTAATACGTAATAAAATAGGTTAACACGGTGCCCTCACCACGTGCCCAAACAAAACAGAAAACAATCGAGGCGTATATTTCGTAATATGACAAAATCTCAGAGTGAAATGATGCCCCAGTTTAAGACCCAGAAGGGGTAAGATGTATTTAAAAAACATTCGTTTATAGTTTCATGTGTTGTGTTTAGTCTGGTTGGCCCCTGGTGCAGTCGTTAGAAACGCGTCTTCTTACGCGAAAGTTTGTCAGGTCGACTTTCTCAAACTAGCGATTTTTTCCAGCGCTTTTCACCCCTGATTGACATTAACTACCATAAATAAAGTAGCGCTTGAAGTGTCCCATTTTCCCTTGATCTTATTGCGCTGTAATGCATAGAGGTGCGGATTGGCATAATAATCATGCTTTACGGAATATCTGTTAAAAAGATAGCAGTTTATGTGACTAACTAGGTTAGGTAAATCAGCTGTTCCCCTTATTTCTTGGCAATTTAATAAATAAGCCTACGATTTTATACGTAACAAGTCGTTTCTGTTATCGGACCGCTTTGCTTCGCCCGTTTTACGGTGTTATCCCTCGTGCTACTTTGTAATAAGTTATTTGTAGGATAGATCAAATTAAGAATCTCATTTGTAAAGTAATTAAAAATCACGCAGGTAAAATGTAAACACATTAAGCGGCTGCACCTTTCAGATAAAACATGACACTGTAACGTGACTGTTAGCGGATCGACGAGAAATACCGGCATATCATTTCTGTATTCAGCAATGGTGACCTCAATCGTCGTTGGCTAGCAAGACCATCACAAGAGCGATAACATTTTATTTTGCTTTTGCGGATATATCTAAAAAACACGAGACAATGTCACGAGAAAGGCATTTGCTTTCTAAAAGACATGCGAATGAAACATTTCTTTCGAATGTTTCTCTGTTTAAGTGAAGTCTCGACGGAGTAGTTTAGACATCAATTAGATTTGCCCGTAACATTGTTCCGTTTTCCCAAGCTATATATTTTATAGCGGGTACGCGAGTGCTGGTGAGATTTACTAATGGCCTTTCAATAGGACACGGAGGTCGTTGTGGATATCCAGCATGACTTTCAATTGTTAGCTTGGCCTTCGATATTAGCTTGCAGTCAATATGCATTTTTTAATAAGTAGCACAAAAGTATCATCTTGACTTTTGTATTTATTGTTTGTGTATCAGATATACGGCACATTACGATATACGAACCTGCGCTATTGTTTAATATTTTGATATTTATCTGATGTACATTGACTTTCTGAGGTTACAAAAAGATCTACAGAGACTTACAAAAATAAATACACGACCCTTTATTACGTAAGATCTTGGTGAAAATTGCGTAAAGAATTGAAAAGAGTAATTAAATGCGATATTTTTGACAAAGAAATCATTGAACTGGATTAGAGTACTACACCAAATGAATATAATTATTATGATCAAACGACAGTTTGTGTATTTATCTACATTATTTGATCGCATAATAATTTTAATATTCCAAATTTGATGGTCTATCAGTCAAGGTGACAGCGACGCGAAAAAATAGTAACAAATTCAACTTTATTGTTAAACCTAAACGTTAGTTCATCAGCTTTAACAATTGTGACGTCGACAATCGTGTTAAACTCGAGGAAAACAGATAGACAAACTCTCACTATTTTTATATGGAATAACTATTTTTCGTATCGGGAAGTTTTACCATTGATTTATAATGACATTAGTGGTTATACTACCACGTCTCGTCAAATTCCGCACCATAAACGATAACTGCTATAGTTCGTGGTCATACTAGAGAATCGGTTGCCCCTCGGTACCGCCAGACTAAATATGGCGGATAATAACGTTTCTTACGTGTGGGCAGGAAGTGACGTCATGCCTGTGGGGCATTCGCCAGTTTTGATTGGGCAAGCGGCCCTTTTTCTATAAAATGACATGAAAAATTCTTTCTTTTATGTTCTCTATATAGAAATAGTTCTCAGGCTGAACCCCCCATTTTAAAACAGCGGTTTGTTTTACATTATGATATGTATTTACTTGTATATCTTTATGGGCCGATCAAAGATCGTTGAGTTGCGCTAATAAATACGTCAATTGCACCATACATCGGGGCATGTTAATGCACTGGTTACATCTCTCGGTTATTGTATTTTCTGGCATTTTATATCTTATTTTCAATGAATCGTAATGAAAAATTCGAATATTTATCATGACATATCAGACTTTATCTGGACACCCGACTGTCGACACCGGGGTGATATCTAAATGATAATGGTGTCAGATAACAATAACCCTTCCATTAAAGCGTGTAAATTAAATTAGATTCAAATCATTTACGAATTACAAATGAATGTACCATCAATCGACCCAGTTCCAGTTTATTACCAGTCGTTACAATCGACCTGTATCATGGCGCGGGTGTCTTCGCTAAATCTATCATGACAGAAACATCGCTTAAATCGACGGGAAAATCCGGGAAGCGGGTGCACGAAATGAGTGTAAAATTTATCTCGTATAGCCATATTGTTATATTGTGATACAATTGTATACCATTTTGATAAGATTGCTTTGTGATTGCACTGAAACGTAAGTGCAAGCTCAATGCCAGCTCGACGACGGGTGTTTTATGAAGCAAACCAGACGCTCGGAACTATCCAGTCTCACGGCGACGTGTATAGGAGATAACGAATCTGGGTGTATTGTATTTATAGGCTATACTAATCAAAACGTTAATTGATCCTATAAATTATGAACGACCGTCTATATCGAATTATATGGTTATGTATTGATATATAGGTTCGTACATCACGTATCGTGACATGTACATATCAAACTGTTTATTTCTCCGACGGTAATTGTGAATGTGCGGAATCATCGAGATTCAATTAATTTATTGAAATGTTTAAAAGTCGGAACGCTCGACAAACGCTCACGCGCTGGCATCGGAGGTTACAAAGAAGACGTCACTGTACATACACGCCCCATCGGCAGTTTCCGCTTTTCATTTCTCGATTGTTTGTCTCAGGCTTGGGAAAACTGTGGGTCCCTTCCCTTTAAAAGTGCGGACCGTTTCGTTTAAAAGTGCCACACTCGCCTTCAGTCATTATTGGTCATTAAACTTAAATTTGATTGTAATTTTTAGTTTGACTTCATTAAACGCATTGAAAAGAAATTTCGAAGTACGAATTTACCTTTAAAAGTCTGTCTTTTTATAAACACATATTGCTCGTAGTAGGTTTGCTCGTGTTTATTTCTTTGTCTTTCTCTCTGTGTGGCCCCTCGGTTTCCAAGAATTTTCCCGTGATTTACGATTTTAGTATATAACATCAGACCTTCCGCAACGTTCTGTAATGATTTTCGCGTTGGAAAAGAATAAATATGACAAAAAATGAAAAGAAGAATGAAAAAGTAGATCAAGATGAAGTATGATTTAAATGAGAAAAAAAACAAGACGAACAATCATAATAAAAATTACACGATGTTGGAAAATATCATTAAAATTGTATTTTTACCCTTTTACACTATTATCTGATAGTTGTGTTGTGTTTGTCAGACTGGAAAATGCGAAATTTGCGATGATGCGTGTTCAAAATAAACAAAAGCTTCTCTTAGTGTCTCTTATTCGAAACTGATCGGCTGTTCTATTTTTGTATTATTCCGTGATATTATGCAGTTATCTTGAACTTGACCAATGCAGAAAAATATACCCGTCACTGTCACGTCATGCGTGCGACAAGTCGTCATTAAAAGTTTACGAGGCGCGCTCAAGTGGAGCTTTCGAGGGTATATAAGTAAATAATTATATCGATCCAACCAGACAAGCTCTATACAGCCGCACTCTTGTTATTTTTATGTCGCCAACTTCAAAGTGATGATGAAATATGGAATTTTAATGACATAATAAAATTCTGTCGTTATGATGAACAAACACATTTTCAATAAAATACACGCCTGTCAATGAGGCCTGAAAAAGTTGATTTAATAAATTTTTAGATTAATATATACATAATTTTACTAATAAATGTTAGCACAAATAAAACAACAACAGCAACGACAACAACAGCACCACCGACAACAACAACAGCACCAAGAACAACAGCGACGACGACGACGTGGTCTCCGTTAAATACTTTATCTAGTCAGATTAAATGCCGTTTGTTTCATCCGAGTTCATTGAAAATGTTACACCTGGACATATTAAATATTGACTAGATCAAAAGATACGTAGGCCTATAATGGCTGAATCTTCCTGCAAAAGGTCCCACAGTAATACTGTTAACTCCGACGAAATTTCGTTGTTTATTCACTCTTGCCTAACCCTCTCGTGTGTATCCATGAGTAATTTGAAACAGTCATATTTTAAGCAAGGGGTGACATTACTTCAAATTGGCGTTTGATGACAATTTTTTTAAAGTTAGAATCCGAGAAAACATAAAACACGTATACATACATACGTACGTACGTGCAAAAGCGTACGCACGTATATATATATATATATTTATTTCTTATATGATATATAGTCTTACGTTACATTCGCGATCATCGTATAACATAAATGTTTAACCAATTCTTTCCTGCTTCCATATCAGAATCGATCGATATCTGTTCTAAACAAGAAATAACTGCGTGAAATTTGATGTTTAAATGAACATATAAAAACATATAAACAAATACCCTACCGTATCAGTTTCTTCAATAGGGATACGGATAATCAATATGAATATATTCCCTTCTTCGTGCACTTCCCGACCGGTAGATTAAATTATGAAATCATCTAAACCGCACTTAGTCATTATTACATTAATATATAATAGTATTATGTGGACTACTCACGTATTGCAATGACCGTTACCATTAGGCGATGTTTCTTGTCGATTACGTTTCTACTGATGTAAAAACGAGCATGATCAGAAATAAATAAATCTGTTACTCGTCTCTATTTCCGCAATAGTAAATAATGTATCGTGTACGGTGTTTAGTATTATTGTTCGTTTACAATATAGGATATATTGACGCGAAATTGCGCCGTCATACTTTTACATTCAATTCATATCGCTCGATAGACGTTCGACAGACAGCGTAGGTGACGTTGATAAAAGTTTTCACGGCCATCGAAAGAATAAGAACACTGCGCTATTCTTGTATGTGGCGGAAGTCAAAGCGACCGCCACAGCAATTTGCCGATATGATATCGATACAATGTCGCATATTGAAAAGCATCATTAATGGCGTGTACTATGTGCCAGTTGGAGGGGGACGTTAACCATAAAACGATAGCGGAGTACTCGTAATTGCATCCCACTTGTATCTCTTAATAATAAAATACTTAGAAGAACCACTATACCCATCGTAGCTAGAAGTAACCTGTCCGTCCCGTCATTATAAGCGGTAAAGCGGTAATACTAACGCTAATCTTTTAATAGTACTCTATGGTATATAGTAGTACCTACCGACAGCGGCTAGTTGCGGCGCGGTCTCTCTGTCGTCGATTCTTGAACCAGTTACCCACCTGGGTGGGACTGAGACCGGTCGCGTGCGCCAACTCGCGCTTCTTAGCCGGGTTAGGGTAGGGATCCTGTAGGTACCACTCGCGCAATAAGTTACGAGTTCTCTCCTTAAAACAATGCGTTTTTTGCTCACCGTCCCAGATCGTGCGCGGTAGCGGGTGTTTCTTCCTCACGCGGTATTTGTCCACGGGACCCAGAGGTCGGCCGCGCACGCGTTCAGCCTCGGCGTAATGAGCTTCCAACCAAAACGACTGTAAGCGACTGTGTGAAGCGAACGAAAATTTAAAGTTTTCTAAAATGCAATATAATTCGCTGAAGTTACCGGTATGGAAGGCGACGAGCGCGCGGGCGCGTAGTACGGACTCGTTTCTATTAAGAGCCTCGCACGCGGAAGGGTTCACCGGAAGCGACCACAGAAAGCGCGCGAGTCTGGCCACATCGCCGTTAAGCTCGAGCGTTTCGCAGACTTGGGCGACTTGGTGTGGCGAAAAGTGCAACAGAGGTAAATGCAACATACGGCTAGCCTCAGGTAAAGCCTGTCTTCCAAGTAATAAGTGCGGACACCGATATATGTCAAGTGCGGATATGGTCTGCGTATGTAAGGTTTCGCTATAAATATACCTACATCACCGAAGGTGTGTAACTAAAACAACGCTATATATTCATATGTCCAAGATAGAGATAAATATATCTCGATGAAGCTTTAATCATAAAATATGCTTCTGTCGGCCGATAAGCCCTGAACGGTGTTATGACAAAAGAGTGAAATCGAATCTGCAACATCTGACCTTATCGGCACATTAATATATGTAATCAAACGCATTTCATTAAAAAATGTCTATTACGAATTATTATAGAACGACGAATATCAATTGATAACGTCCAATGCCATCCTGTTTAATGCATAGCACGTGACGACAATACCGGCCGTCTCATCCTTAAGTTACGTCGTCTCATATAGTGAAACCAATACAAAGTTCCGTTTATTACTTCAATATAAAGCATACGTGTTTATAAAATTATTATTTCGTACCATTATAAAAAACAACCAACGTTAATAATTTGGTATTAGACACTTATGTATACGATTAAAACGAATTACGCTAACGAGTCAAAACAGTCTGTAATTATTGCGTCATGGAAAAATGATATTATCAAGTTTTCATTAGAGAAATGTCGTTTCATGGAACAGCTATCCGGCAGTCGATACCTTTAATGTTACCAGCGTCAGTTAATAGGTAGGGTGTGGTTATCCCGGACCAATGAGCTACCGCTTCCAATCCCCCCATACTGTCGATATTTACCGACCAAACAATACACGCTTTTACGATGTTTTTGCGATATATGTCAGTTATTCGCACATGGCGCACTCTATTGGGTCGTAAAATACGGCGGCTACGCCTTTTATGGAAATTCCTTCCTATAGCAGCACACGTCTGTCAATCGCGATATAAACGTTATTCATGCGTAGAAAGCTACGTGACCTACGAACATATTCACCCGATGTACAGAAACACCGCCGGCTATGCGACTATCGGGCGAAAAGCGGTTTCATTTAACGTAAAAACCCCCTCGCTAGCTCGATTCTCGAAGTTCGCCGAGTTTGAAATCGCTAACGGTTCAAGAATGCGTGGATGATTCGCGGGTCAGTGCCCAATAACATCGGAACGGAAATCAACATAAACACACGCCGAGGTGCCGAACGGGAAAAATGTCGAGTACCTTATCATGATATGCAATTAAAGGATATTTAGACCCGATGCAAGTCCTCCCGGGGTCTCGTAGTTTACAAATCACCGATTCTATTCACGTACAAGAACGCGACACGCTTTCGCATTCTTCGTGCGCTATATTTATACGTTTTTTTCATTTCAATTCATTTTTAATACCCAGTTAATTGTCGAGTATTTCAATGCTGTTGTGTGTAAATACATGATATGCAAAAAAGACAAAGTATTTTGAAGGCTATATGACGTTCTAGACACGTTATAACATTCGAAATTACCTTCGAGTGTTATACTGTGACTTTACCTAATTATTATGGACAATTATTGATGCAAGTCAAGTGAAGTATTCCTTATTCTAAAATCAATAGCACCGCATTAATAGACTCCGATGCGTAAAGTAATCGATTATCATTGTGATAGCCGGATTGGTGTATATATAAGAGACAAAAAATATAACATTTTAGGGAAATGATAATTGTGCAAGCTTTTGTGAATAAATAATTATAATTATACATTCTTTTGGAAATGAATGATTATAATTACACAAAGTTTCGGAAATGAATGATTAGACCTACACAGGCTTTGGAAATGGATAATATGCTTCTCAGGTTTGCCACGTTATGGTGAAGCATATTGTTGGACAGCGCGTGAAATGGTCCCTAGTTGCATTCGCGAAAAAAGCAAATAAATATGATAAATTGCCAGGGTCCGAGATGCAAGCGTGTAAAATGTCGATCAATGGAAATCAGTTTTAGAGGGATGAACGAAATCATTGCGGATATATAGAGGGATTACTTTCTGGGAATTATCGTCTTCTATCCAGTGACCGACACAGGGAGAAAAATCGAATCTATTTCGGAACTATCAGAGTTAATTCGCCGTGTCAGTTATGGAGTTTTCTCCTTAAATTAGACGCATTCACTGTACGCTGGCGGCATGCGATGGGTCAAGCATAATTTCCTCAGAATGACTCGCAGATCGCGGAGTTGGTGGTTGAGACTCCGTCTGTCATCGCGTTATTGCGGTCTTCGCTCAAGGGCTCGTTAATCTAATCGACGCGTTTGGACCGAATGTCTTGCGCGAACGGGTGACGCATAGTCTCCGCGGTCATAAACCGCATACGCCTTCGTATATAAATTATGTTGGGTTCTTGCAAAAATAATGCATCTACCGTTGTCAGTGCCCGTGCAACAGTAGTTAAAGCTGTAACCCTTTTAGAAGACAGATTGCGAGTTCGACTTTGAACAAACCAGTATTTGTCGTGCCTACCATTACAGCAAATATGTAGAATTTTTCTTTGTTCTTGTATAGTGAGATAGATTTGTCTTGAAGCGTTTTATAGGTACAAATTTCATCAGGGCGCAATGAAATAACATTGTGGGTGCAACGGGCATTTATTACCATTCACATAGGACTAAAATTCGCCATGAACTTCCAATTTTGTTGTTGTGAACATATTTGTCATAATCGACATACGCATATTTCATTCGCTTCCCATTAAAAAACACTTCTGATTTGCTCGCGTAATAAAACTGTATAACAATTAATTGTGAATACAAGCACACAATACAAACATTGGTTAACACTCAGTCTATCTTAAACCCCCAAAAAGATGATATCAGAAGGAGATAACACGAAATAATCGCATAGAACATAGAATCATACTCATCTGCATTGATCAAAATGCCATCATCCAAAATTCGACACGAAAACGTAACAACACCCTTTGTTGACCACTACGTGTCATTAAGTTAATTTATAAAATCAAGAGTGATGGACGATACGACAAATATCGAATGGACCTAGAAACAGGCGTATCTCGTAATCGCACGTTGTAACTGATAAACGACAGTAATTGCGATCTGCATGAGGCAAAAGGGATGTCGTTGGTACAAGCGGGGTTAATGGAGGTCGGGCGAGCGGACAGAGGAGTGGTTTAATCAGAAAATATCCCACTCGTGCCAATTGTTTGTTGAACGTAGTAAAACGAATTAAGGAAGCGATAGTAATTAAGCTAACATCGATCAGTGATAACTACGCTACTGACGGTGGCGGAAGGATTAAGGAAGCGTTTTGTTCCTATTCCATCGACGGATAAAGGAACAAACACTCGTTCTACTGCCCAGCGAACGGTTTAACTCTTATGTCGTGTAGTCCATTTCGAATTTCGTATTTCTAATTGACGACTTACCACCACATGGATCGAAAGGCCTCTCTACACTAACGAAATGCGCGGTTGTTTCTCAGTTCTGCGGGAGTTCACGATCCCTGAAAATTTACACTGTTGCAACTATTTTTATAATAAATATTCTAATGCTTGGAATGATTGTGTCGGATAAACTACGAAAATAGATGCGGTAGCCTCAACCAGTTATGAGTGTTGCATGTCGCAGAGCTGAACTACAGAACGCTCTACGAACGAAGGAGTACGATTAGGCTTACAGTGCTGGCTTAAGGGATTTAGGGATGCCATTTTATTAGGTCCACCGACATCTCTATCCGACCGTCGTGCGCTCACAGTGACAACTGGGCTGAGAGGCTGACCGTTGTGTGGTGGATGTGCGCGCTCGCGCGTGTGACGGATCGAACATTTCATTTGTGACTCAGGTCACCCGAGTCAGGTGTATGTATATCAATTTATTTTTTCAACTTTTCATTCACTTTTATTGCATTTCCTTAGATTTTAGAGTTTAGTGATGCTCTGTGTTTGTGTAATATTGATGCTATATAGGCCGTATATGTTATAGTTGAGTATGTATGGATAACATTTGTATTACATTGTATACCAATAAAGAGCGCGAGACCAGTTATATGGACGTGTGGTTGGAGTCCCATTAGAGGTATAGGTTAGTATCTGTGCATATCTTTCCAGTTATTCTAATATTTCTCTCCAGCTATTCCAAGAACTACATTAGCTACCCCCAATAACCTTATCCAGTTAATTTAATCCTAAAAAAACGTTCCAAAAATATCATTATCACAAATCTATCATTTTTTGTGGATCTCAAATAACACCACTAAAACGGTAAAGAGCCTTTGTGTTAATATACATACAACACTTTCATTGCATAATCAAATATCTGTCTGTCGATCATGGATATTATCATCTTAGAAAATATAAGAGTAGGCCTATAACACGATATCATGACGGGAAGAGTGTCATGAGATTCAGAATTCTGTTTAATGATCTTGACACAAATGCGAACACCGCCATGGTCCCTCTTATCTATGACTTGCTGATAGTCTGTAATATCATATAATATTGACTAGTTACTCGAGTGCGCCTTCGTTTGCCATTCCTCATACATCGTGTAGCACCTTCGGTGGTCGTAGCTTTTCGGTTGCGGCCCGGAGTTCACTTCCTGTTGCCTTTCGTTCAATAACGAATGTAAATAATTTCAAGATAAGCTTGAAACCCTACTTTTTTAACCAAAGTAGCAACGTAGAAGTTTTGACAGTATCATCATTATCGTTATCATTATACCTACCACGCCTCTTACTTTTTGGTGTCCCGCAAGGAAGCGTACTTGGGCCTTCACCTTTATACCAGTCCACTGTTGAATCTCATCAAAAAGTACGGAATTGAATGTCACATGTATGCAGACGACACTCACTCGTGGCTGCCTGTAGACACTGATAACCCGGTTGAACTGAAAAATTGTCTCTAAAATTGAAGCGTGTTTCTTTGAAATAGATTAACGGATGTGCAGCAACAAACTACAAATTAAAGCCTCCAAAACAGAACCTCCAAAACCTCCTCATTATATCCCCCCACACAGACGCAAGTCTCTGCCAAGCATATCTGTCACATTCAATTCTGTCACCAGATTTCCATCCTCCGCTGCACGAAACCTCGACGTGATATATGGAGTGATATAAATCTTTCGTTTCATGATCACTTATCCCAAATCCTTAAGTTAGCCCACTTCCATCTACATAATATTCGACCAGCTTCAAAATATCTATCAACCTCTATGACCGAAACTCCCATACGTGCGTTTATTACTTCCCGATTAGATAACTGCAGTTCTATTCTGATTAATCTTCCACAATTTGAATTAAATAGCCTTCAGACACTACAAAATGCCACTGGCCGTCTCATAAAAAAGTACCTATCAAGATGCATATATCACCTGACCTCCAACCATCACATTGAATACTAGTCTCATACCGCATACAATACAAAATCATCCTTCTAACTTTCAAATGCATCCTCACGATTGCCCCATCTAGCTATATAATCTCATTCAAATTAATAAACTTGTCCGGGTGACTCGCCAACCTAGCTTCCATAACCCTCAAAGTTCCCAGCTAAAAACGAAGATCTTTTGGAAAACGTTCCTTTCGCGTGCGTGGTCCCTCTCTTTTTACAGACTCCCATTGACGCTCCGAGCAGCAACATCGATAAACTCGCTCAAATCTCAGTTAAAGTATTTTCTATTCAAACAGGCATACAGTATATTAGTTGTGTTAGTCTAATTGATACTAATTAATTTTTAACCCACGTGTATTTTAGTCTACCTTTGCTTGTTTTTAATGCGTTTCGATTTGATATATATACTATGTGTGATTTTATTATTGCATGCCAGAAATAACTTTTAAATAACTTTTTCACAGTTTTATGATGCATTGTGAAGTGTCCGTGACAGTGTGTCGATTCACACTAAAGTGGCACTATAAATCACATATATTACCGTCATCGTCTTCTTCTTCATCTTTTTATTATTCCTATTATCCTTCTCTTCTTTTCATCTTCCTCTTCATCCCCCTTCCTCTTCCTCTTCCTAATCATCTTCATATTCATCGTCACCACTGTCACCGCCATCGTCTTAGTCTCTATCACTATCTCTGTCTTTGTCTCTGTCGTTGTCTTTGTCTCCGTCGTTGTTAGCGTTATCCCAATAAAGTCATAATTATATCATAATATATACATATAAATATCTTTGGGTACGTCCATTTATTCACCTTTAACCTGTTTTACACCGCGGTAATGAAAAAAATTTGCGAATATACCTCTATATATCTTCTAGTGGCAGATTAACGTATTAACCGTATTATTTGATATATCCTTTTGTCTATATTACCCTTATATCGCTTTCTACTTAATAACGAGAATATAGGCTAATAATGAGCTCTGCTGCGCAGAAAGCAGTCAGCGGCGGGGCACGACCACGTCAATTATATAGTTATACATGAGCTAGTTAATAATTATCCATTATTTTAATAGCAACTATCATGGGGATGTGAAGACTCGCGGAGATGGGCTGTCTGCCGCACTGGAACGCTATCAATCACTCGGTATAATGTCACCCACGTCGCATCACTCTCCATAGCGTCGACATCGACTCGGTTACCTGAACTGATTGCACCTGGCGGGCATGTAATCTATCCCATCTATCCATCAATCGTAATTTGTATTATACGTCAACTTTCATACGCGATATGAAATAAGTCCATGTAGTGCACTTTTCACGCTGATAAAATTAATGTAAAACGTGCCGACAGCACGAATACAACTAGTGTATCAAGGGCTAATAACGAATGCCGGTGTGAAATCCTCCTTCGTTATTCATGGATCTTTTCAGTTAGACGTAGTAGTCTTTCTCCCGGAAACACGCAGTTTGTGTAAAATACGATGGTTTTATGAACTTAGGAACGTCACATTTATGACAATACGTACTTTGCTTATTCTATTATGCTTACAAACACAAAGCATCAGATATATCCAAATTTTCCAAATTGTCGACGAAAAAATCCAGATTTCGCGTTTTTGTTATTTCCTTAATTTTACATGTCATATTGGGAAAAACTTCTTGCTCCCATAGGAAGGCCTACGCACTGATGTAAACAGTCGATGAGGTTGTCAATTGGCACAAGTACGGTGAAAATCGAGACGGCGTCGACAAAGATTTCGTCGATCAAGAAACGACGCCAACCTCGTTGGAACTAAAATTTTCGGGTTGTTGAACTCCATTTGATATAAATGCGATTCCATCTGAATAACCACTATAAGAATGCTAGAACGTTCTAGTATCGAACAATAAAAAATGATTCAAAAATCACCTATTGGCGTCGAAAGTTTGCGTTAATTTTTAAGCAATTCGTGTGCACTTAATCAACGCGGACGCATCTGCACGCTGGGGAATTATAATAATATTCTACGGTCGGTGATCACTTTAGTGAATTATGTATAATTATTAATAATATAAGGAGCTAACAGGGCGGCAAGGTGTGACGATCATTGCGGGGACTATCGCCTTTTTATCGTCTGTCAGCAGACAAATCGAGGCAGGCTGTTTTCTGTTAAGACCGCCACGAGTGTCATCGTTGATCGACTTGAGATGTGACAAGCCCATGGTCTGTGATCGGCCGAACGCTTACCCGCACTACGCCATCCATTATCTACCTGTCAGCCGTATGGGTAATGTACTCGGTGTAGCTGTCAATCAATTGCGCGTAGCTCGGCGATAATAAATAGCAATTAACAGGTGTCTAAGTGTAAAACCATATCGAGAAATATATCTGTCACGTTTCCTGCATAAAATCGCAGAAAACACATTGACGTTGCGGCGATCTGCGCGGGATGTTCTGTACTCATCGTTGCTTGATAACCCTGAATATCTGAATAAACGACGGTACATCAATAATTGTCGAACAACCAGGCATCAAGAGCGAAGTTAAAGTCTACGCTTTATTGTTCCCGGTCGCTTCACGACAGTTATTACCCCCCTTTACAATGCAATGTCAGACGTGGCGCCATATTAGAAAGAGAAGCAGCACTTGAGATGCATCCATTACCGTTAACAAAGACTCACTCGAGTGTGAATATTTTGTATGAAATTCGAGTGATTGAAATCGATGATGCCATCGTTCCATTCAAAGCGCCGTTGTGAAAATTAATGAAATACAGTCCCTCTTAATATTTTCACCCCATGCCATATAACCTGACATTATTCAACGTTATTTGTCCACGGGCATCGCGGCATTCGTGCCTATCAGATTAGAAGGGTCACTTTCGGGTCGAATATAGACACCGTCGAATATAAAACACCTAATCGCGGGAGAGACAGGACTCGCGCAGGGGCTATAGGACATCTCAATGGTGGTGAGGTCCGATCCACAGGATATCCCACTTGTGAAAACACGGGAGGGAGTCCTATTAGGTGCCACGTGTGGCAGCCCTTAGTACCAGAACTATTATACACTGCACGTGTGGGAGGACCGGGACCTCAAGACGCCTTTCTTGTAGAAGCACCGGAGCCATATACCGCCATATACCTGAGGCCTAAACTTATCTAAACTTCGCAATCAAAGATTGCTCGTTAGAATGAGCGCAGAGGCAATAATCTACTCTACATGTGGAGGCCCAAGACGCTTCATTCACAAAACAGCCCGATGATTGTACTGCATATCCCCAGTGTAGGTTATATCGTCACTTGTATCGTTGTTACAACTGCTCCAGCCTCTGTATTATAAACACCGTTCTGAAATATCTGCATATCTGCAGCTTCTGGTTAATATATACCTGTATATATGTGTGTGGATATGACTCGATCAGCCCGCGTCTTAAGTAGTAAGAACCAGCAGTTGGAGCTTGGCCTCATAACTCAGCCGGGATCGATTATCGAGAGGTGGCGAGTGCGATCTTCGCACGAAGCGTGATATTTTTTCCGTGTATCCAAATAACCGTTCGTCAGTCAAATCATATTTATTATAGCCGCATTTCACATCTTGCCTGAAATACCAGGATTATATTGCTATCAAAATGCGCCGTATTTAACGTAAACCGTCTTCCGTCTTCTTATAGACTTAGTGCTGTTCTCAAAGTAATCCTCGCTCGCGGAGTATCGCGTAGAGTCGTAGACTCTTCCGTATATGGGAAGCGGCCGTCTCAGTATCGGGGAGAAGATAATCTCTCCTTATCTCGGAATGATTACCTCGACATCAATGCGATCTGAGCGATTAGACGCGGAGCATAACGATAAGTCGCTTGTGATATGATCAGTTTTATATAGAAACAAGTTCGTTCGACGACCTTCTGGGATGTATCACCGATTTAATACCTCTTCGAACTTGATTAAAGATTCACAAACTGTTATTGACTGCGCTGTGAGAAGCGTATTAACCGAGAACTCGCCGCGTGACCACGTCAAACCGTTATCGATTTAGTCAGGCTGTAGGTAGATATGTGGCCTGTGTTGTTAGCAATATCGCAAAGATACGAAAAAGGATATCACCTTACTGACTACGGTGAAAACTTTCGTATAAAGATATATTTCGTATTATACTTTCAGCAAATTATACGGAGTTCCACGCGTAGGAAAGTTTTTGAAATACTTTAATATCGTTAGTCAATAAGAGAAAACTGTGAGAATGACAGAACGCACTGTAAATACTATAGTCTCCCTGACCTTTGGAACGCTGTATCACCGCCGTTTTAAAAGGATACTAGCCGCCTGACCGTGTTTCACGTTATCGTAAAGCGCTTGCACGGATGACGACATGTCAGTTGCCTTGCTAACAGTATCATAAAATACAAAATGGAACGCTTTTTTAACGAATGAAGGTCCTGATTAACATAATTTTAGCTACTCTTATTCTCAGGGGATGATAACATTTATATCGTCTTTTAGCCGGGATTTATATCGAAAATCAATACCTTCAGCAGATGATACACACCTGTTATCGGAAGCTTGTGTTGATCATACTTAGTTTTTTATGTGTGGCATTTTCTTTCCGTATTTTACACAAGCTTTACCATACATATAATCGTGTAACACCCGACGAAGGTTATACTTGTATACGAGAGTTGGTGTAAATTCTGATCTTAGATAGTCAATAAGGGAGTACCTTTGCTTTTCGTTTAATTTTATGGATGTAGTAACGATGATGATTCTGAATATTGATCGCTTAAACAAAACAAATATTGGTGTAATCTATTCTGCACATTTTACCCATGTATATGAAAGGAAGTTTATTTGTTTAAAGTGTACTTATTAGCAGAGCTGTCAAACACACGTTACATGAAACAATAGCCTATAGCCTAATGTAGACTACCTAAACATATAAAGACTACCTCTATTATATGAAATTAACACCTAACAGTTTAAAGGTAATACAGTTCAATGTTAGATACAATTATGTACATTTACAGCATGAAATAGATAACAATGGTGAATAATACAGTGGAAAGTAGAATTATTTAACAATATATGTATTTACATTAGCACGTTGGCTAAAGTTAACTTGGTAGATTAAGAGATGAAACGGAAATCAGCTGTCGACAGGGGGAATGTTAACGGAAGGTCATTCGGTCGCTCTTTTCAGAACGTATCAACAATGTGCATGTCTAAGGAACTTTTTGAGATATCTTGACAGTAACCACGTGGAATGTGTATCACACGTACTCGTCTTCACCCGAAGCTGACATATCCGGCACTCCCCACTATTCCGAGTTCATCGCCAAGTGCTACGCCTTACCTACCGAAGCACCCACTCGCGCTGATCGACACATGCCAAACCATTATCCGTTCTTCCGCGCCTTGTTAGTATTACGCCGTAATGATGTACACAAATCTCATCCGATTTGATAGCCCTAAACGTCGTAAGACGCTTTCTCCTTCCCGCTAAGTACCCGACTAATTGCTACCATATTTGCCAATCACCGACGATTGTTTTCCACGTGGTGGGTCAGAACCGACGAGGGAGTGAAAGGTCCAGGTGCACAGCAAGCAGACAGTTGATATACATCAGCGTATATTTACTTTTCTCGATGTCTTAAAACATGTTTCTCTGTCTTAAAACATTATTTTTCATAATGAAAAAAGTAAAGAAAGATAATATCAGTTTGCCTTAAAACGAATTTTACAATATGGTTGACATGGCAAGCCACACATCTGTGCCGAAGCTGGTCATCTCTAGCAGTGGGTATTGAAGTTCTGCATATCCTGTGTCGTTTGAACAAGATTCGTAGCAACAGTGTTTTACTATCACAACGCTCAAACGTCCAGATGAGATGGGGAATGAGCTAACGAAATTCGTAGAATGTATCATGGCAACTAGCAAAACTGCGATGTTGGTTTAGAGCTGTACTTTATTGGCTAGTAAACTACAACGATCTGATTGGTTTATCGGAGCAAGGTATTAATAAAGAGTGGCAAGTATAGTCCAAAAAAGAACGCTCCATTAGCCCTCGATAACATTTCACTTGACCTCAGACCAAAAATCTCAGGGATGCATAGGGAACATCCGCTACCCATTTAACCCGCATTCAATCTGTCGCTTGCATATCTCGCTAGGGTCGACGCGGTCGCACATGGGTCAGGTGAGGCAGGTTATATTGTGAACTAGTCGGTCGTATTATTAATGATATGTTCTCCTGTATTTAAAGGACAAATCTCGTATCATCTCCATAATGATCGAGTCGCGTGACTTAATTGGCGCGAATGGTATGAGAATACAATGGACGGTCAATTAATACCGGAATTTCTACCGGTGGTCTAGTCGGCGAAACTGACAGGTTTTGTCTAGAATGTCGTTCTTAATGTCGGAATCGGGCTAGTTTTCGCACGTGTGGACAGAAATAATTCGCGTCGGTGGTCCGAAGATGGCTTTGTTGCCCTACGGTACACGGGAAAAGACGAAATAATTGGCGATGTGTATTTAGATGCCTCACTGTGATTTCCTCGCCCTGCTACATAAACCAATCGTGTTCTAGCGAGTCTGTGTACAGGCTAGCTTTGTTCAGGGGTAATAACACCGGGTCAAGTACAGCATAGTGCCACACACATACGTGTGTAGAATGTGCATACGTACATAGGTACAACGCTATATAAGTACATACATAAAGAAGTAAATACATACATATGTAAATAAGGACATACATATGTCCATAAGTACATACATACATAAGTACATGCGCGCATACGTACATCCGTACATACGCACGCACGCACATACAAACATACGTACGCACGCACGCACGCGCGTACGCACATACGTACGTACATACGTACGTACATGAGTACATACGTACATATTTATTTATTTCAGTACATATACACATTCGTACGTGCAGGAGGGTGACTATGAAGCTGACTGTTTCTGATGGCCATCAACATAAATACCGATACGACTGACGATAGTATGGAACCCGTCAGCTCAATTGGTTAACGGCGAGGCGTTGCGATCACGCTGTTTCGGACCCCTCTCAATTATTTCGTTTTCTTGGCTACTTCCATGGCTGCCGTCGTTACCAAAATTCATCGTAACGACACGAGAGCCCAAAGCCGCGTAGATTATATAGACACAACGTCGATATCGCATACAAAACGCCATACAATCCATAAACATAAACACGGGCATTGTCGATGATAGTTCACAATAAAAAACTTCGCTCGTAATTTATATGCCCTTTGATCTAGCCAGGTAACAATATAATATGATTATTCAGGGTGTATTGCTTTTTCGCGATTTCATACAGTCGTCGCGAACAGGGGGCATTTCAATCGCAAATTAGCTCGCTGGTCCTCGTTAATTGGTATAAAAGATATAAAATTCTGAGTGAAACCTTTCATCTCAAATGTTTTATGGTCGAGTCTGCGCTCATGGCTCCAAACAGGGTAACATGCAGCCAAAGGGCGATAATTAATTATTAATCGCATGTCTTTATGTATGTGGAAACGTTTTTATGGCCTGTGTGAATGGTTTCACTATAGCGACGTTCAAAGCGTCTGTGGGTAACCTCGGTTAAAAAATACGAATATTAATTTAGACCCATCGAGTCAGTGAGAAATTCACCGATATCATCATAATATCGCCGACCTCGTATCGTATCAATCAATGTTATTTTTATTAGCATCGAAACTGGGGTCGAGAAAGAGACTAAGGAAAAAAATTCTGGAAACTTTAAAATCGTTCGGGTAAGATCATTGGTATTGAACACGCCATTTTGCTAAACTATATGAATGTTAAGGCGAGGTTTTGGTGCTACTTTATAATTAAATGTCAGTCGCACGTACAACATTAGCTTGTTACATCCCTAAGATATATTTATAATAAACCATTCCACGACAAATCATTCTCAATATTCAAACACGAAAATCTTGCTCATTTCCTATTGCGGAAGGCGCGGGAAAAATCCCTGGTTTATGCTGGTGAGAACTCGCAACCCCTCGCATCAAAAACAGCGCTTCTAACCACTACACCACTGACGCCAACGTTTGTTACTTTACATATCCCTAATAGCAGCGTCATCATTGTTCATACAGGATATGTTATAATGGTATAAGGTATAAAACGATAAATAAAGGTAACACCTCATTGACTAACTAAGGTTATGATCAACACCACCCCGACGAAGTATACTCGTATACACGGACTTTTGCTAATCGTCACTTGAGTTAGTCAATAAGGGGTTACCTTTCCTTTTCGTTTTTCATGCGGGTAGACTCAGTGGGATTTAATCACACAAAGAGTACCTATAATCATGCGATATGCATACTCGAGCGGAGTTACACAAAGTATACAGGTATACCAAACCTTGTATAAATTTGAAAACTATAAGTATAGTACAATGCTTGTTGAGAGGACATATTAGGGACGTGCCACTTCTTACTATTTCTGTCCTCTGGCATCCTCTATCGCCACCGGTTTCCGTTCGAGTTGACGCATGCGAACTATATTATTTAGTATACCTAATTAAAACATAAAATTACCGACTCAAGTATTCATCGATTTTGTAGATTATTTGGGAGTGTATTGCTTCACCACTCACATACATGGCGACATGGTTTGGATGTGCTCGTCACTGTCACGTGCGATCTGTGATAACGTTCGCCAGGTGTGTCGGGTGACAGTGACTGGTGACAGTGTCGGGTGACAGACATGTACCACGAGCGAGATATTGTTTAGCCATATCGGAGGTACGATCGCATAAATGCTAATACAATCTTCGTTACTAAGGGCGTTTCTCAGCGTAAATGAATTCGCATATCCGCCCGAGATCCCTCAAGTATACATCATGGTGCCTGCGTTGGTACAGTTTATAAGTCGGTACAGTGTATAGTTCGGTACAGTGTACAGGTCGAGATATATAAGTCCAGACGGAGACGGCGTGTATGTCGAGGTTAACTTTTCATTCATGATATGCTGGGTTTATATCTATCTTATATACAGTCTAAGAGTTGGATGCATTTCAGAGATACCTAAAACACTACCGTGCTCATACAGGTCCTGCATCGATGTACATGATGATTGATAGGGCGGTTGATACATTAGTTTAACAATTACATTACATTCATAGGCTATTATACGAAGGTTTCAAAATGTGTTTGACAAGGAGTAGTGGGTAATAAGAATCCATTAATGAAATATGATTGTCGCGGTTTTTTGAACGACAGGCATTTTTCGACAAGATTTTTCGATCGTTATTGTTGGATGTTCATTTGCTCATATATCAACCCGTGTCAAATCCATTTGTAAAGATATACACGCAGATTACAGAAAGACTGCGTTATCAGTCGCGCGGCAATCTCGTGCAAGTAGCAATCGCCATACATTAATGCTAAATAAAGGTTGTCCACCCGTGATAACCCTTGGAGATGTTGAGTGCCATATTATGACCGGGTTATTATTTGATGATCGTCGCTACCCGGACCAGAGTTGCCGTCGCATCCAATGGAACACCATTATGGGCGTCCGAATAAACTGAATCAGGCGCCGACGTGATTATCGTGGCAATTGAAGAGATACTAACTCGATGCGGAGCCCAAATCCCGTCATCGCCCAACGATTATCTACTAATTTACCCATTTTACACAGCGCCTCTCGACGACAGGTCAATGAAGTATCGGCTCGTACTGTCGGTCGGTCTTTATTGACGGGTGGATCAAGAATCCAGAGAGAAATGACAAATCGATTGGAGGGCAACAATGCCGATGATTACTTTGCAACCGCCATTTTTAACAATCTCAACCATTAGGTCAAACATTCCAAATGTGGATCTCGCTAATCCGAGCCGTTTACAGCTTTCTGAATTGAATCTAAATTGGAATTTGCAAACCATATAACCGGTGTTCTGCTGAAGCTAATAGGCGAGCAGAGTAGATATCCAGATTAATGTACGTAATGAATCTCGTCACTGTAATAATAAATAATAATAATACATTTGTTTGGGAGGCGCCCTAATAACTAGTAGGTCTCTAAGGCGCCTATATACATTTCGTGTGATAACTGATTATATTGTATAACACAATAGTAAGTAAATACAAGTAA